>OX465090.1:40227040-40503027 GCA_949987675.1 Chymomyza fuscimana
ATTGTCTTGACTGCTTAAGAAGCTGTATGAGGTGGGTTAAAAATACGTAGCTTTTCAATTTGCGTAAAGTACAGACGTTTTCAATATATGTTGACATAGGTAGCCATTCTAGGTTCATAGTTAAATTTTGACAGATATAAAGGTTCGACTTTCTATGGTGCGATTTTGCTTCTGGATGACATCATTTAATAGTTCCCGAACCAAATTGGTCATTTCGGAAAACACATCCGAAATAATTGAATGGTAAGTATCAACCGACATTCTTAAGAACTTTTCTGAAAGTGGTACGAAGATGCTCTTTTAGATTTGGTTGTGCTGAGATGTTCGCAAAGTTTGTTATAAAAAGTTGAAGTTGGTAAGAGTATCCCTTTGTCGGACTTTGCCTCGAGTTGCTAATACTGAACTTTAACGTACACAACTCGTATTGTGGTTTTGCAAAGATTTCACTCGTATTGGCTTTTTTATATTATTTGGTCTGTCAAATGTCTAAGAAACAATACTGAACTGACATTTTGCTACAGCATACTTTGGACTGACGATGTTATGCTTTTAGGTGTGGGTTTATTCCTACTGTAGATGGCGCTGTAGTATGCGCAAATAATTTGGAGCGATAAACTTTTTACACACACGGCCCGCATAAATAAATTGAAAATTGAAGTGCACCAAAGTGGAAAAAACGAATTGAAAATTAAATGCCAAACTGACAGGATCATAAAACTGCGCAATGGCCATTTACCGATGCTATGACCATGTGGGATGTATGTGTGTATGTGTATACGTGTGCTGCAGACAATCAAACTAGTTTGGAACTACCCTGCAGTACGGCGTACTAGTACAGAAACAGGGAAACGACTAGTCTTTTGGTATATAGGACTGGTTCCACGCCAATCTACCAGCAATGCTTTTAACTGTATACTTTAACATGGGCATGTCATTGGAGGTATACAATTGTCCCCCCCCTCGCATGAGCGGTATACAGTTCAGTATACTGTATACCCCTTTGCTTGACCGGTATACATTCGGTATACAGTTCAAAGAGACCAGTTCAGTATACTGTATACCGCATCGCATGAGTGGTATACAGTTCAGTGTATAGTACAAAAAGACCAGTTCAGTATATAGAATAAATAGACCAGCTAGGTAATGTATATATTATTTTATATTTATTTAATATAGGTAGGTATATAAATTTTTTTTTTAACATATTTTCTGTATTCATTCATTATTTTTGAAACTGTTCTTTGCAGTATAATTTCTTTTAAAAATCCGCTTTTTATGTATTTGAATTGATTTTCGTAGTTGGTCCTCGGCCTTCCCATCACTTTTGCTTGCTTCAATGGCATCTCAAATATTATAAAATTTAATTAAATATTGTGTTAATATGTAATTTTGTTTTTATATTACCCAATAGTGCGCCGTAGAAGTTTTTAAATCTTTTCAAAGATGCCTTGCCATGTGCGCCATCAACGTTATGGGCCATGACAATTTCATCGGACAGGACATTTTTTAGTTCTTTAGTTATGCCATCTGGTGTTATGAGGTCTAAAATTGTAGTCACCTGTAACGTAATATATACATATAATACTTGAATTAAATGTGCAGTTTTTACGTATATAACATGACTTACATATATATCTTTATTTTCATTAGTTATTTCTGATTCAAGTTGAAGCATTTCTTCGGTCGATTTTAAGGGAAATTTCAAGCATAAAGACACTTCATAGGTAAGCACGGTTGCCATTTCCTTTATTAAAATTGTTACTTTTTTTTCCTCCAAAGATATATTTTCGGCATTATTAAAATGGTTTAATAAAAACTTAGATGTATTACATATATTGTATTACAAAATTATTTATTGTTACTTACATGTTTTCTAGATTTAGAGTCATTGAATTTTGCGAAGAATTTCAATTTTTATTACAACTTAGAAAATATTTCAAGCAACTAAATTAATCTGCTACAAAAGAAAGAAGAAGCACAAGATAATGAGAAGTAAGTAGAACAAACTATGTGTTGTCGTGCATCGTTAAAGCCGAACAAACAACTTGATTCGACTGGTCTTTCGTTCGTATACCAAGTGTATCGTGCGTATACAATCAACACCTTACGTGTTAAGCAAGCACCACGAACGGGCTTTTTCGTTTACAGTATACCCAGGGTATAGTGCTGAACTAGTATAAAATTGGCAATTGCTACCAGCCGTACTGCAGGGTAGTTGCTCTACCTTTTTTGAACTCGATGATTAAGTACAGTGCCAAAATTCTGTTATTTCATAAATAAAACAATTTTCTGTTCAAAAATATGTAAGTATAATAAATATTAATTCCTTAGACTTGGCTAATTATGCATAATTAGATCCACAAAAAAATCAGCACATTTCCCAAATCCGAATGCGTAGTTCGTTTGAACATATTGTGGCTTGTTTTCGATATAATCTGAAAAATTTTGAAAATATGCTACAAATAATTTTGTTCTGTAATTAATTTAATTCTGTTTAATTACGTGCTTAGATTCGTATTTAATGTCAAAAAATAAGCAGAATAGTTTCTTTGCAACTCCAGTGCAGTTTGGTGCTCCCAATTTCACCAAAACGAAAAATAAAAACGAATCGCCAAAATAAACAATTGATAAGATAACTGACATTTTGGCAATGTTTACGAATTCAATGCAATATAAGAATTTATCGAAAAACGTAAATGAAGTGTGAGAAGTTATCAAAAACAACAGAAAATTGCTGCAGAGTAGCTGCTAGCTCTCTCTGTGAGAGAGCAACTGAGCGTATACAAGTTGTCAATAAGAGCGCCGAGTTTAGCGCAACTATTCCATTTTGAACCACTCTGCAACCACTTACGTTCAGTGTAGTTTTATTTCATGCAGCGTATATCTATGTATGTCTGTATCTGTCTATGCCATAAAAATTTCACCCGTTGAAAATGAGCAACAGCAGCACGTTTGGTACAAATAAATTCAAGTGCATTGAGTGCTTGCACGTTCAGATGGGGCCCCAACTCACAGAAATTATCCATACGACCTGTAGTACGCACGCAGGTTTTTTTTTTTTATCGACTTTGGGTTGAGTTTTCACCCACGTAGCGTCCTTTCAAATGTTTTCAATAAAGGTTCGAACGCATACCACATTGCTAATGATGCAACATATTAGGGAAAGAGAGAGCTTTTATTTTCCACAAACTGGAAACTGTTGCAAGCAACTAGTTATTATAAAGTTACTTAGATTTAATTAAAGCTAAAAAAAAAAATTAGTGGTTTGTGTTTTATAGAGTTTGTTTGCAGGAGTGGGCTAATTACTATACTCTCCTGTATGTAATTAGTCATATTATCACAGATTGCAATTAAATGACCTTGTATTGTTTTTGATTTTTTTTTAATTGTTTCCAAAACAATTATTGTAATAAGCATAGATATTAAGTGTTTAATTAATCATGAATTGTTTAATTTAATTCTTACAAATTACTGTTGACAAAAACAATTAAGTTAAACACCTCAATTAAGTTAAATGCCCAGACATTGCAATTACAGACATCATCTGGTGTGAAATCTCAAGCTTAAATCGGTTTCGGCCTCATTTTCGTCATTTTAGATTCTATATTAACGGAAACTAGTTTAAAAAAATTTTTGAAGATACATATAATGGCAGCGAACAGTTGATACCCTTCAAAAATCACCCTTCATTTAAAAAAGTTAATTTATTATTGAACTTGAAAGTAAAATGTTATAAAAACTAGTGCATAAGCTCTGCATAAAAATAATTCAAAAAAAGAATTTTGTTTATCATAAATTATCAATAAATTCTCTTTTCCACGATATTTTGCACATTAAAAAAAAGTCTTATCCTTTGCAAGAAAATTCCTTTCCGTTCTTTTTTACACTTTTCAAAATGTTAATAGTCATATCTAAAATTGAACACAGATTCATTTTCACTTAATTTCCGTGATATGTAAAAGCGTAACATCAACATTACTGTTTTTATTCAAAATATGGTTGATATAGTAAGCATATACAGTAGACCTCCAATTTCTAACAAAGGTTCCATAAGCTTTAAACGGGTTAGTCCACAGTTGTTCCGCTTCATATCTTTGGGGAATATCCAACTGACCGAATTACACAGAAAAAAAGCGTCAAATTTTCTGTAGGAAAAAGAAATTAGATTCTGTATGGTTACAAAAATTGTCCAGAACTTACTTATGGTTACAGTGAGTCAAAATATCTAGACATTTCATACAGTTATTGTAAAGATTTAGAATGTGCCTGAAATAATCCACCACTTGCAATAGATTGTAAATGTTTAGTATGCTTCATCATGTTGGTTTAAATACTCGGGTTCATTGAATCATGAAGTTCGACTTTAACCGAAAAGAACTCTGGAAAAAATATCTTTGAATATCTCTCTCTCCTTCCCCACGCAGGATGTGTCGATCTAGATCCGGCCGTTCATATATCGTAGAATATTATCGTTATCCAAAAATGTGGCTTCACCATTGAGCTTCCTTAACTTGATACAGTATTGACAGTCGGTAATGGAAACGTCGAAGCTACTGAACCTATCCATCCAAAAAATTTGTATAGTCTTAAAGCATGAAACCACGAACTGCCTTCTCATAGCATGACGTCGTTCATATATCTTCGCAAATCTTAAGGAACTTTGTTGTGTTATGTTATTCCATTCCAGAAAACTCTATGCATGGAATGAATCAATTTCTGTTCCCGCTTGTGCTCGTAAGCCGCCAGAGGGCAATATAGAATCTTTATAAGCAATACATAAAGTACATTTGGCACTACATATGACCGTATAGTGATAACAAAAGTTTACATCAGAATGTATCCTCAACATGTTTTACTCGTTTCCGTAGTAAAATGGCATGCTAAAACCGAAAATGAAATCACTTCTCGAAATTAAAAAAAAAGTGTCTCTACTTAAAAGCAAATGACTCTGGTTGTACTAAACTGATTATTTTCTTTACCAAACTGTAGATAATTGAATTACCTATCGATTATACTTAGAACATAGGAGTTCTCAAGCGCTGTGTCAAATTAATTATCAAAATCGGTTGACTATTTCATATAGCACCCATAGGACCGATCGTCCAAAATAACGTGTTTGAGCAATATACCGGATTTTGCACCAAATACGTTTTTTTGAACGATCGATCCTATGGGTGCTACATGATACAATCGACCGATTTTGATAAAATTTGGTACAGAGCTTGAGAACTCTAAAAAACTATCGAATGCCAAATTTGGTTACGATATCTTTATAAACAAACGAATTATTAATCACAAATTTTTGGTTTTTCAAACAAATTTACATTTTTAACTTTTTACAAAAATTCCTGTTTTCTCCGATTTTAATAATCAACCATTTTCTTCGTAATCGATCGAACTTGACGAGCCATGAATAAAACTGTATACAAGTTTTTTTTTTCTATTTTTAAAATTACGCTCGAAATAGAATTTTTCTAAAAATTTTCTGAAAATGAAGACAAATTTCATATGAATGGATAAATAATGACCAAACCTTAAATTTGACAAAAATATGTATCAAGCATAATCGATGGGCAATTCAATTATCTACAGTTTGGTAGAAAAATAATCAAAATTAGTTTAGTAAAACCAGATATATTTGCTTTTAAGTAGACTTTTTTTTTAATTTCGAAAAGTGTTTTTTTTTAAATATCTCGAAATCCGTTCCATGAAAAATTTTTGGACTTCATTTTCGGTTTTAGCGTGCCATTTTACTACGGAAACGAGTAAATTATGTTGAGGATACCAACATTTTTTTAAATTTATAAGCTAGTGTAATCGATTGTGAGAATCAGCCCTAAGCAGAAGCAACAACAACTGCAACTTATAAAAACTTAATGACCAGAGCACTGGCAAAGAATGATCTCAAAAGCAGATCCGATGCTGAATTGTTACACAGAATACACCCCAAGTGCAACAGGAATAATATACATGGACTCACAATGTCAATAAAACAAATAAGATATTAAGATTCTGGGCCGGAAGCAATGTTGGCTTTATCAGACCCATGGATGGTCTTACGCCGTAAACTAAAATTCTTGCCTCGCAGACAAGAGATCTAGTAAAGGATTGAAACCTTTCAAAGCGAATCATTAGCGATAGAATAAATAAATTACCAAATGTATTCTATATAATGCTTTATCAAGATTCTATATTACCTGTACCATTGGGCAGGGGCGTTGCTAGCTTCCGCAATATGTTCAAAAGTGTTGTTATGGCTTCATCTTAATGAACGATTCTTTGAGAAATCCCGAGCCCACTAAGACCTGCGTTAACTCCAGCTTGAAGTCCCCATTGCTCTGTGTCCATCTTTTGTTATTTTCATCATCATTGAGAGATCCCAACGTTTATTAGGTATTGCTGCTGCCCTTATGGTTCTCTTAGTATTTCTTTATTGGATCTACTTTTTATATCATCCTCTGAGACTGCTGTCGTCATTAAGAATTCATACGTTCTAGTTGTTGCTGCTTCTGCTGGGGCTCATTCTCATTCCATCGAAGTTGTTATCTTGTCAACTAGTATCAGAGAAATAGGTTTGTAGACTCGTCTTTCATAATTTTAAAATAAACACACAATTTTATTATTTAAATAAATTTTTTTTCACTCAATTTTATTATTTAGAAAAAAATTGTTTTCACTGAATTTTTTTTATTTTTTTAAAATAATTATTTTTACACACTTACACCTTAACGCTCTGATGTACTGCTCTATGCTAAATTATTTTCATGCAAGCTTTTCAAAATGAAAACTTTTCAGATTCAAATGACAAAAACTTACAGGCCTCCATAGATCAAATTTTTTATTTTATATAACTCGGAGCCAATTATATATTTCTGAAGAACAAGATCGTAAGATGCAGCTTGTTTCAAAATTTCAAAGGCATAGAAGGTTCTTAAAGCGATAAGATACAGAACTTGTTTAGATGATAAATAATTTTAATTACTTCAGCTCGCATTAAAAACTTAAGCCATATCTCTCCCAATGAAAGAACCTGCATATATGGTATATCCATGCAACCATATAAAGAAATTTGCTACTTACAGATATTTTCCGAGCGATTAAAATTTTGCATATTACCAAAATTCAGCATTTTGCTAGTTTTATAAAGGGATTAAATTCTTAATTTTGTGCAACTGGGAAAACAATAATTTTACAATTTATTTGAAGTTTTCTGATACAGCAGAGCATACTGAGCTTTAAAGGAAATTTTTAAGTATCTTACTAGATCTGTATCTAAGCTCACCCTAAGCCATAATAATATTAAATATGATTAAACAAAAAAAAAATGTTGGAATATGTTCAGAATAAATGTATTATTAGATCTTAAAATTAGATCAAGATAATCTATAAAGATATTGGCAGATGTTGGTGGGATTTTCGGGATCAAGCCCCCTACAATGATGTGTAAATTGTAAAGTAAATTAAATCAAATGGACCTCTGTTAAGAAGTGTCACCTCGATCCAAGATTTAGAAAAATCAGGGGCAGCGTTAGGCCACTAAACCACTACGAAGACCCTCCAAATGATTCAGAACGCCTACGGGGTGGTGCCACTGACCGCTTCACAGTGTTTGAAGGTATAAGCTGTTCCTGATGGGACGGGAGCTCGGCAAAGTAAAAATCGCGCCGCCGCGTCGCCTATCAACTTTAAGGATTGATGAAAATTGGGTCAAATTTAAGGCGGTCATGAACTCTGACCGTCGCAGCAACATTCGTAAGCTTGTCGATGAGCTACGGATTTCTTTGGGTAGCATCCAGGGAGAAGAGGGTTTGACAGTTCAGATCTGGCAACGCCGGAGGTCATCCTCTTTCCTCGGCTCAAGCGGGAACTTATGGGAAACCGATACAGGCATCCAAGAGACCGTGACGGCATGATATTTCGAGGACTACTAAGCAGGATTTGTAACAATTAGTTTAATAAAAAAAATAGTATGAACTCTACGACTAGTTTTACTGCAGTACTCCTTCAATGCAGGAGTCATCAGTTAGTTAATTGTTTATATCTAATGAGGGGTATCATATAACAAAAGATAGCTTTAAATAATGATTTTCTGTAGCTTTATAAGCTTGAACATTGTTGGTCCATAAACTTATACAATTTGAATATTTCCACCCAAACTTAACTCCGCACAATTTTAATTACAAAATTTTCAAGTCATGAATAACGACCTTAGCTGCTAGTTACACAAACACTTTCAGAAACAAGTGGGCCGGTGGCAGTCGGGATATACCAACTTTTATATACACTGCACCAATGATTACTGTATGCTCCAAAGTTTTGATCCGATTTTGACGTGTTTTCAAAAATATAAGCTGGAAACATTTGGAACTGTACGTTTTGATTGCAAACAGTGAATTAGCGCTGAGGATGATATCACCAAAAATCGGGAAAAAAATTTTAGGTCTACACGAGTCCAAAAACCGATTTTGGCGTAAGTAGATTTTTCACCAGCGGATTTACGAATAAATGGCTGACTATTTGAAGTATAGCTTCTGGACCGATTATAACAAATCCTCAGTGGCTCCGTAATGAGTTTATGAGACTCCAACTAGAAAAAAGTGAGCGTCAATTGCAAAAAATGTTTGGAGATTAGTGGATCCAAATCAAGAAATTTAATGCAATTTAAGCAGTAGAGCCAGTGTCGAATGCACAGGGGGGTTTTCGCGTCCGGACCCCCTTTCCAAAGTTGGAAAAATGGGTTGGCAGTTTATTGCGAGCTCTGATACATATATACACCCCCTATGAGCTAATCCTGCATCCGCGCCTGAGTAGAGCATAAGACGCAACTTCGGAAATTTGAATTTCTGCCAGCTCTTTTGGTCTTCGAGAAATCAGCCTCAGACACTTGAAATATGTCGCGACACTCCTAAACGAGTGCCAACAAAACTTGATCAAGATGTATTAAAAACTTCAAGAGTATCTGTTCAATGCAGAGCCCTTCTCCTATAGACTCAAAAAAAAAATCCACTTTTATTAAAAGTTAGAGTAATTAAATCTGATATGTAGCACCAAGGGAGCTGCTGCACCTTATTTCCACACTCATGAGCCCAGAATATAATGATACTCCACAACGATAGTATGCCAAAAATCACTAGAAGATTTGGCTTACTTTTCTGCTTTTCTGAGCTTTTCTGATGCATAGATTTTGAACGCTTTCAAACATATTTCTTCATTATTAATGGATTGCTTTGACTAGGAATGGCCACCAGCTCTTTTTAACTCCGTAATAATCTTTCTCTATCCCTACCCGCTCCATCCGCTTTCATACTTCTTTCTTCACTTATACAATTAGCCATCAAAAATGGACCCCATGGTCGCTGGGTGATCGCAATTTTTGATTGAGCAGTCTGCTCAACCTAACCTAATCTAATGGATTGGTTTCCTGCTGAAATTTGGCTAAAGCTGATAATACCATGGCGGGATTTGTATTTTTGCTAAAGATTATAGGTAACACTGTTTAGTAGGATTTAAAGAACGATTGCATTGATTGTAGTCAGCTTCTAAAACAGAAATTCTTAATATTGAGAGTATCTAGAATTTTTTAAGAAGTGCTTCCATAAGAATGTGGAAGCATGTGAAATTGAGTAAAAAAGATATCGATCAATTCTGGAGCGAAACTGTCTTGTTTTGTGAGCATTCAAAGTAGCATTAAGTGCAGCTCTTTTTTTTGAGTGTATACATGGTATCCTGAGTTCCAAGAAATGTTGCCTTTTTCTCAAAAAACTTTCACCTTCAAAATGTTCTCAATGTACCAAAAAAAAATTGACGCATACAATCATTTCTTCTCTGGATTTCGAATCCGATTTGTCGATTTTACAAAGTATTTTATTATTATACTTACACTTATTATATATTATAAATTTTTTCAAAACCTACTAAAGATATATGTACATAGGTGTAACTATACCACTAAACTTCATTTTTGAAAAAAAAAATTTTTCCAATTGATCGGAAATAAAAAATTTTTTACCGAAACAGTCATTAAGTATTACCATTAAGCAATCCCGTCCCGCACATTTCCAAACACTTTTACATATCCCAGATTTTCGAGAAACCCATGGAAGTCCCACCAGAAGCCATTTCTAGTATGCTACTGCTGGGAACCACCAAATTTTTTTACTATACTCGTCTTCTTCTAGAATCTTTGCTTGCACTAATCCAATATACCCCTTACCTTTTGAGTGTAGGGTATAAAAACTGCGCAAGGGTAGTTGGGGGTTGAAAAAGAGAAACAAACACCAACTCGCTGGCAAAATGAAAGGTGTTGGCTTTAAAGGTGAATTAACTCAGTCGGCAGGAAGTCAGCATAGGAATAATTAAGATGAGCGCTTGAGGTGCAATTATGCGACATCAACTTGCCAATCTCTGTACTCCTGTGATGCCTGCGCGTCAACTGGGACTCCTGTGACTCCTTACCACAACTTAAAAGCTGTGAGTGGAAGTTTTCCATGTTGACACACACGCATACTTGGCTACAAAGTCGTTGTGTATATTTAAATATGTACTATAAGCCCTAGTCTGCGTAGTATTAAATGTCAGTCTAAACTAAACACTAAACCAAGCACATATGAAAATATTGGAAGCCATTTTTTATTAAAATTTAATTTTTTTTAAATTTACAAATTTTTATTTTTTTTGCCTTTCTTTTTTCGGTACAATAAACGCTTTACACTAAGACAATGTCAGCTCGAAGCAAAGCAAATCCGAAAAAGCATGCGGTCGTGCGAAGTTATGTTACAAAGCCCAGTGGTCAAGTTGGTCTAGAGAAGGCTGCGTCTGGTTTAGCGGGCCGTTATAACGGCCTCAATAAAAACACTCCTAGGACACCGACGGGCAATCGTCAAAAACCGAACGGCAAGGAGAACACTGCAAGCGTAGTTCAAACCCAAAAAAAAGGTGATGAAGATTTACCAACGACAAGACAAAAATCTAATCTTAAGAAAGCAGCAAATGAGCAGAAGCTGGCAACATCTCTGCCAGAGACAGGAATGCCGCCAACTGAGGATATGACAGTCAATTTACTGACAGTCCGTCAATCCAATTGTAAAGGAATGTTTTCTTTCTTTAACAAAAAGTCAGCACGTAAGCAGAAGCTCGAGTCATCTTTGTTAGCGCCAGCGCCGCCAACATCTCCACGTTTAGAGTCGGCTGAAGATTTGGACAAGATGAACCAAGAAAATATCAAAGTCGAGATATGCGTAGACAAGATATGCAAAGACAAAACATGCGTAGAAGAGATATGCGTAGAAGAGATATGTGTAGACGAGATATGCGTAGACGAGATATGCGTAGAGGAGATATGCGTAGAGGAGATATGCGTAGACGAGATATGCGTAGACGAAATATGCGTAGAGGAGATATGCGTAGACGAGATATGCGTAGACGAGATATTCGTAGACGAGATATGCGAAGAGAAGATATGCGAAGAGAAGATATTCAAGGAGGAGATATGCAAAGACGAGATATGCAAAGACGAGATATGCAAAGACGAGATATGCAAAGACGAGATATGCAAAGAGAAGATATGCAAAGAGAAGATATTCAAGGAGGAGATATTCAAGGAGGAGGTTTGCAAAGACAAGATACGCAAAGATAAAATATGCGAAGAAAGTGCAATTGCTCAATTGCAAAATGTTAACAATATTAAGCTTATAAAACTTATTAAAAAAGCGCACCAAGAAGAATCGCTGCAAGAGATGATAGACTCTGTAAGAGCAGAATTCGAGAATAAGGAAATGCTAAAAGTGCTTCAACGCTGTGAGCAACTTTTAATGAAACTGGGTCTTTTAAAACCAGATGACAGCCCAACTGAAGAGCAGCATGAAGAAAGTATGCCAACTAATCTAAAGAAAGAAGACAATTTGATTGATGATGATGATGCCATAAACTCTGCTCTCAATATGAAGTGCCTTGAGAGTCCACAATTTAAACCCATAGTACTTGAGTATCAAGATCGTAAGATTGAAATAAAGCAAAACTTTCCAGGTTTTAGCAAAGAATGTAAGCAAGCGCGTTGCCAAAGAATGCTGACACGATGTGAGCTTAACTTGCGTTTTTATGAGAAGATGCAATGCGCCGAAAAAGAACTTTTAGAAACTATGATTAAAGTCATGAAAGATGATGATTATGATGTGTTAGCCAAACCAAAGACTATAGATGAGCAGAAACAGTCGAAAGATGACGACGCTTTTGAGCAGAACATTGACCACACTTTGCCAAATTTTGAGTCTACTGAAGACCAAGACTACACAGACGAGCAAATTAGTCTATGGAGCGAAGACAGTTTTACTGAATTAGATTTTAGTGATGTCAGTAGCTACGATACATATAGCGACTAAATCAATTGGATGCCGAAACTCTTGTTTACATACCGCAAAAAAAAATTTCATTTATCTGCGGAAGATTGCGTCAAAAAATTTAAAGCGTATTGTTAAGCCAGTAATAGAGACAACTTTGTTATATGCAGACGAATTTCGTGAAATAAAACAGATGAAGCTAACAAATTTGAAGTTTTTATATCATCTTTTTTAGAACCCTTACTAGCCGTAAAAAAAAAAAGACAGTAGAATTGTAAGAAAATAATTTATTTCACACAATAATTTGAATACTACAGCAGAAGATTCCATTCCATCGTGGAAGATGCTGATGATGCAATGTCCAAAATGTTACTTTTTAGATGAAAGTTTCTTAGATTCTGTGATGCTCTATTTCTTCAATCATGTAGTACCAAAGAAGACATTAATTCAAAAAGATTTTTGAACTATTTTTTAAACTCAAAGTTTAAAGACTCCAAAAATAAAGTTAAAACAAACAGTACTTAATTATAACTCCTATTAATCAATCCAATCCACCCTAAGAAAAGTTTTGGTAATGTTTCTAATTATGGTGTGCCACCTGGAGATACATACTATTTATAATCGGCAAGTTTATGAGCATCATTTACTTAGCTCACTTTATTTTACTTTAGTACCCTCATATATTTGAATCCAAATAATGCCCCAATACAACATTTCTTAAGCTTACAAGCTAACAAGTCTTCGACCACTTTATTAATAGCGCTAAACTTCCTTTGATGTTCACTTATTAAACCTTAACTCGAATCACACTTGAAACACTGTGCCTCAATGCATCTGTCACTAACGTTGTCGTCGAGTGAAAAATAAACCCTCCAACAGTTAACTGGGTAAAGTGCAAGGAAGAGCATTCATCCAGAGTGCTCCGTCTTCATCTTACCACTAAGCAAGGAACTGCTTTCATCCAAAGCGCACACCATCATCTTACCCCTAAGCAAAGAAGAGATGAAAAACTTTTCTTGTTAGGCTTTAGATTGAATGCAAGCTGCAGCAACAGCAGCAGGGTAACGGAAAATGGTTAACATACACTAAGTCACAGCCACACCCGCACCCGCACCAGCAGCCCCCCCACATGCACTCACGGAAAATCCATGCTCATAACTAATTGCCGCTGGCAACGTTGATGACGCTTTCATACTACTCTCAGCCTTGGCAAGATGCACGTGCACGCGTGAGATCCAAAGTTTAAATTAAGTCGCGTGTCATAGTCAAAAAGTTTTCTACTTTGCAAAGCAGCGGGTGACCCAATAAATTAATGGCAAGTGATATTTGGTTGCAGCCAAGAACAGTGTTGCATCCGTGTGCTTATATACATAGTATATACTCTATATATATGATTTATATGTCTTGTTAATATGCATTGCTTATAATAATATTTCTAGTGGAATTTTTAGTTAATTTGTTTTCAGCTTGCTCTGGGCAGGCTGCAGCTCCTCTTCATCATCCTCATCATCGCGACGCTTGGCAAGTGCCACAGTCCAACAGATTATCCAAAGTGGCAGAAAAACAGTGCAAATGGCAAAGTATAGCCAATTACCATAAATCTGCAAAAAATAAGATGAAAGTTAAAACATATTACAAAGCAAGTATGTAAAGTTAACCATGAATCTATGGCAACAAGCCGAACTCCAAGTTTCCAAAAACTTCTCTAGACGGACTTGGAACATTATGAATGTATTTGCTCAATTTACATCAACTTCATTTTACCCATACTGGATTATACCCAAATATATTATCATTACATTTTAAACCAATTTGGATTACTTGGTAGCTAGAATTTAATATCCAAATGCAGCCACTGGACAAAAATACAAGATTCTATACAAAGAACCAGTTGCTGGTAGCTAAAGTTCGGCTGACAAGTGTGCTCGCGGTTCCTTACAAAACTAAATGCAGATTTCTTCAAAAACCGGACTTTATAAAGTTCCTGAAAGCACTATAAAAGGAACGGCAAGACAGATAAGATTGTAACTCCAACATAACTTCACTTCAGGGCTACCAATTTGAAGCAAACCTGCTCGAAGCTCTTATTTTTTTTCCAGAGTCTTAGCTTTGCTGCTAAGATGGTAATGTCCACTGCTACGTCTAATCTAGTAATATGCATTATTGTATTATATTGTCTTATTTCCTCTAAAGTTTTGTACCTACTCAAATCTGAGAATTGAAGCAGTTCTATGTTCAATAAGACAGCTAAAATACGACAATAAAAACTTACCACAGAATCCAGCAGTCCAAAGGCGGCGGCATCCATGGATGCGGTAGCGGCACGTAACAACAACTGCTGCCAATTCAATTCCGGAAACTGGTAAAAGCTCATGCACAATACAATGCCATAGACGAGCAGCACAGGATTAACCAGCAACGTATAGAAGCGCGTTATATTGCGAAACTTGCTAATCGCGTTAGTGTTTAATAAAATCAGCAACGGCACGCAGATGACGGCAATGAAGAAACCCAAGGCAAAGTTAAGCAGTCCCACAACGATCATGGCGCAGCCAAAAAGCAGCAGCAGGCATATATGCAACAACTCCAAGCCACCGGGAGGTAAAACCACAAAGAAGGGCAGCAACAGACCAATCAGTGACAAAGTAGTCAGTATGCAGGCAGTTAGAGGCGCTGCGCTTATAGGTATTTCCAGGAAATAAGGTTGCAATGGCAACACATTGCCCAAATAACCAACAAGTAGAGTAGCTGTTAGATAGATAAGCACAGAGCCATAAGGCAGATTCATTTTATCGTTATCCAACTGCGCATCATCGTTCTGTTCCTTTTCTAATGAAGTTTGTGTTGCATCAGGCTCCCAGGTAGACCAGGTCAAATAGGCCTTTAGGAATGTGCAGGCAACCAAAGCTACCAGTGCGGGCATATAGTCGCCAATAGATATATAGCGATCATTGTTTACGATTAAGTAAAAGAAAAAACTTTGATGAAAGCGCTCCAGCAGATTGTTAAGGCTACGCGCTATGCCCTCAATGGCTTTGAGAAAAGCAAATGCACTGGGATTGTTCTTTGCATTGGAGTTGGTAACGCGTTTAACTGCGGCAATGGTGAGCGCATCGATGCGATAACGATGAAATAGTCCATGGTTTCCATTAGGCACGCCCGATGATTGTGTGGCCAGCATGCTAAGCACTTGGCGCAGATTCTGCTCAAATGTGCTGGAACGACGCTTCTTACGCGGCGTATGCTTATATCCAGAAGTTAGACTTTCACGTGCCATAATGCGTTGCACCAAATTGAACATGTCCAAATTGGGTAGCTTGCCATTAAGGCCTTCAATACGAATGTCAATGTAATCTGCAATAAAGTTACAATTTGAGTATTGCGTGTGTATGAAGCATGCACAACTAATATAAGAAACTAACCTATATCCAGATCTTGCACCTCAATGTTAAGTGCAGCTTGTAGCGAACCTGCGCGTGCTGGCAAGTTTCCGGGCATTAAATACGCTTTTGCTGGATCGAGTTGTCTGTCACCATCATGATAGGCTTCCAGCCAGGCCTGCATGCCCAGCTGCTCTTGTTCAGTAACCAGAAATATCAAATCCTTGCCCCAATAGTTCTTGTCTGTAAAAATAAAAATTCTTTAAATAGTTCTTTCGATAAAGCAGCAAGACTAAATAACCTAGCCGGTTTCTGGACCTTTTAAGAAGTTATGTATGGATTTTGTAAATGTGACAGGTCTTTAGGGACTGTGCAAAGTTTCGTTAAGAAAGCTTTTAAACAAATCTGCATACGCGTAGGGAACCAGAGTAAGAAGTAACAGATAGGTCCACAGTGACTCTATTTGTGCCTTACAATAGATTTAAAAAGAATTCGCACAAGCTAACATATATATGTATATATACAGACGTATACACAACTTATGGCTTTGAAGTCGTTTTTGCAAGAAATACAAATTTCATGGCTAGTACAATAAGGAGCTGTATGCGCTCAAACTAAATTACACTTACTCCTTGCAAATTCAGCAAACGCCAATAAAATGGGTACACTTGGTGATATGTCTGGATGAACGGAGCTAGGCGCTCTGTATGGCGCTGAGAACACAATGCCTTCCGTGGAACCAATGCGTGGAGCACGCAGTATACCATAAGTATTCTTTCCATGAAACTCTTTGCCGCCGCCATAGGGATAACGTAGCGTATAGTTGTGGGTATGAGTTTCCAGGCCAATATCATTAAATTTGGCTGCAATCCAGGCATGTGGTGTAGTTGATGGATGATCTTTGCGTTCACGTTGCAGCTCCTCCATTAGCTGTGTTACCACGCGATTCACATCTTTGCGTATTTCGGGAAACACCAGCCCTAGTTCAAAATATAAAGTAAACTTTTGTATCGTCTAGTCGTTTGGTACGGATATTACTTACCTGGCGAGAGCGCATTTTCGGACAGATAAGTGCCATGATTAAATTCGGGCAGCGCTAGACATATAAACCAAACCACGCCCGCAACATAAAATGTGCAGCATACTTTGCGCATATGCTTTGCCAAGCCATCGACCAATTTATTGTGAGTCGACAGCGACGGGTCGGAAAGCAAACCCATTTTTACGCAAACAATGCTAATTTAGTCTATAAATTTTAAGGGATCTCTTGCCGGCTTTGAACAAATAAATTGGTAAATAAAATGCAGCGACAGTGTTGGTAAATGCTTTGTTAAAACTAAACTGTGTGTGTCAGCTGTTGGTTTGACAAAACATGATGGCAACGCCGAAAGTGCAAAAACAATATTGCCAAGCTCCACACTGTACAAAAACCACACTAAACAAACTTTCTTTTGATATACGGTTCAAGATTTGAATATATGTATGTACATAAAAATGGTTTCAGAATGTTCTAGTATCTTTGTTGAAAACCAGGCTCATATTTGTAACATGCTTCTATAGAGCGATTTACAAAAATATAAGAAAAATAATATAATACTTTAAATTTTAAATCATTTAACTAATGCATAATAAATCGCTAAAATATTTAAATGCCCACCCAAGATAATTGTTATTCGAACAACGACAGTTTGTTATTTCCCACTTGTGCATTTCATTATTGAAAGTATGCCAATATTTCTGTCGTCTATAATTAAAAAAATCAATCAGTATAACTTCCAAGAATTAGCCGAAGGTCCTGCGTTACAAACGCTTAGCTGAATTATAATTATGAATAAATAAATAAACATCTAAGAAACCTATTTTTATAGTTCACAGAGCCTTATGATACCGAAATTTGTAAAGCCCTAAGAGCCCTAAATAAAGTATGGAAGTCAACAGCGTTATCCACGGCCACCAAACTACGCATATTCAAATCAAACGTGAAGTACGTATTACTGTACGGCTGCGAAACCTGGTTGATGACTGCAGTCTTAGCAGGGAAGCTTCAGGTGTTTATAAACCGCTGCCTAAGACAAATACTGAGGATATGGTGGCCAAGGACTATCTCGAATTCAGAGCTTTTGAGCAGATGCGTGGAGGAGCCGGTTTTGATCCAAATTCGGCGTCGCAAATGGAAATGGATTGGTCACACCTTACGTAAACCAGCAGGCGAATTCCCAAAAGAAGCGCTGAACTGGAATCCGCAAGGCAGCAGAAGGCGTGGGCGGCCAAGATCAACATGGCGCCGGACGCTGGAAGGGGAAGTTAATGCTTCTGGAAACAGCTGGCGGGAAATAAAAGCGATTGCGAAAAACAGAGAAAAATGGAGAAAGTTTATAGAGGCCCTTTTCTCCAACTAGGAACCTAATATAGGACACTAACAAGAGGATGGAAGTTGTGATACAAATTATAAAGCAAAAATATATATTTATTTGCAAGTGTTCAATTTCTAACATTGATGGGCTATCTAAACGGGGCAGCCTTCAATTGGATTCTTAGTACATTATGATTTTCAGAAACGTGACGCAACCGAAACAAAAGTCCAAGCTTTCCAAGCCAAAAGAATACCGGGTCGAAGTACAACAACTATTTGGAAAAAAAAAAGGCTCCAAAACATATGGCACAGGCTATAAAGTTATACGCTAGATGTAAATCATAGCTTGGTCCTTAATCGTCCTTGAGTATTTACCAAGAGCTTTAGTAGATAAAAGGTACATAGGAAATTGTCCAAGTAAAAATTCTATAAATTAAAATACGAAGGAAGTCAATTCGAAGCGATAGTAGAAAAAAATTTACTTGGCCGTCTTAAAAAACTTTAGTTAACTCAGTTTGCACAGAATGAATTTTGAAGCCTGACCATGGATCGCCAAGCCGTATTACAAATTCAAATCGCTTTTTTTTAAGCTACTTTCCCAAAGTTTAGCAAAATGTATTTAATTCTTTTAGCAAGATAATTCATAATATTAAACAAAGGATTTTAACGTATGTACATTGTATCATAATAAGTACTTTATTAAACTCAAATATTTCATAAGTTTTTAAAGAATTTAAAGCATATACATACAATAATATATTTTTCTGTTCATATGCATATACATATATTAATCAGTGTTATGGCAAAAACTCTTATAATTTTTACTATTTTTCCAATTAAACATTTTGCTTTAAAAATATTATGTTTTACTCTCAGCTATACAAAATTTGTTGGTTAAAAACCCAACAGAACACGATCTTCGGCACAACGACAAATTGTAAGATTGAAATACATTTAAAATTGAATCTGTTACATGACTAAATATGTTTCTTATATTTAAAAAAAAAAAATACAATATTAAGCTAACTTTAATATATTCCACTTAATCAATAAATTTATGCCTTGAGGACATTTGTTGAATACATCGAAATAACATGTCTTAAAAAAACCAACATGGACATTTTTGTTTTCTTCAACTGCATATGCAGATTCTATTTTTGAAGAAAAAACATTTTTTGAGTTCTATGTTCTTATCTGCTACGGCTTCATTAACATGTTTCAAGCTATTGGACACAAATTACAACATTAAAACTGCACAAATTTAACTTATTTGAATCATTTACAATAGTGATCTGAAAAAACATATTGTACATCTATATTCTAAACCTCAAATAAGAGGTTACTTTTTGCTTCATTAAACTTTAAGTTTAAAACTAAACTACTCTTTACAAAAAAATCTTTAGAGTACTAGTTTTAACGTAATTTCATAATCCATTCTTGTTTAAGTATTTTGCTAAAAACAGTTTTTGAAAAAGGATTATTTAAAATTGAAATTCAAAAATATATATATATATTGTAAATTTTAGTGTAATTCAATTGAGGCGAAGTATATGTAAAAAATATTAAACATCATTTTGGAGAGTTTTCCGTGATACAGTTATTGCCTGAGTGCTTATAAATAGTAAAAAAAATCTTATTTTTAACACATAATTTCTTAAATTATTCACTAAGCAGCTTATGTGTGTGTTTATAAATATCTGTATGTATATTTAATTAGAGGACCTAAAAAGCAGCTTCCAGTTTTTACAGTCACTTTAAAAAAGTGTCCACATGGTAAACATTTCTATGTTTAAATTACGTGTTTACATGGGCTTTATAATTTAGTTCATAATAGTTTAGCGACTGTAAAAACCAAACCGGGTGCATATTTAAAAAAAAAAAAAGTAAATTTATTTAAGTGTATTTATGCTCAATCAGGAATTCTTATTTTCGGCTATTCTCCATTTTAAGCACCCATCCATTACCTATAAGTACAAAAAACATATGTTATTGATTACTTTCCATATAATGAACACTACTTACTAGCTAAATGGGCGCCACAGTATGAGGTCTCCAGTCCAAGCAGTTCAAGTCTATGGTCAACTTGGGTCTTCTAAATTGCGGCAACTGCAAATGATCATTGATGGTTTTGGCTGTAACACATATGACATGCTGGCCTTTCCAGTACTTAATCATCTTCATGGACTGCAGCGTATAAATAATATCATCATGCGTTATGCCGCTCATCTCGCTTAGCTTGCTAATGCTTTGCGTGGAAGAGCGGCACTCCTTCATCAGCTCGAGCAACGTATACGCCCAGTAACTGCGATAGCTTAGACGTCCCAAGTCAGAGAGTGGCTTTTCAGGACTGCCAATGACGTTCTCTTTGCGCGACAACTCATAGCTGAAGGCTATTAGCAGCTTGCCGTAGCCTTTGCGCTGATGCGGTGGCAAAACCAAAATACAAGCTACATTGTTATTTTCCTGCGACTTTTTCTCTTTGGAAAAATAGCCCACTATATGGCTACCTTCCCTATCCGTTTCACACAGTATATAGAAATAGAATGGTTGCATATCAAAGTAGAGTACTTTATGATCCAGAAACAGTTTGGCCATCAAACATAAGAGCTGACAATACAATGTCTGATCCTTGCCATTTACCTCATAGATAAATAGTGTGCTTTTACGATAAATAATACGTCCAGGCGGTTGACGTTGGGTGCACTGTGTCAAATGATGGATGTAGGTTTTTTTGAACCTCATGTACTTTAAACAATATTCACACACATAGAGCGTACGAGCTTTGCCATAATCACCCGGAAAGGGACTAAAATACCATGTATCGATTTCATAATTGCCAAATTGCAATTTGTCTATATACTTGATTTTGGTAATCGTCTCGTGCTCTTTTTCCAATGCTGCCTGGGACGCGCTTAGTTCAGCATAGCTTTTTTGAACATGATTAATCTCATCATAGCGTCGCTTTTGATATCGCGTCATTTTTCTATCGCTGTAGTCATAGCGCTGATTCTCACAAGCTGACAAATAGTAATCCTTGTTACCCGTGCGTTTTGGGCGTTCTAAAAGTGGTGGCGCAGCTGCCCGGCTGGTGCCGGGCTGCTCTGTGTTCTGCTCGTTGCCAACGGGTAAACCACCCAAATCACTGGCATTATCGGATATGCGATGTCTGCCCACCCATCCGTCCAGGCGGCGATTTAAGCCCACAAGATGCACATAATACTCCTCTCCATTTTCGCTCTTCTTAAGCACCTGGACGGCATGTACACTGCCATCGCTGCGTCTTATATAATAGACTTTTTCGGGATCATCATTTATTACGATTTGCTGCAAGGGCATATCATTTTCTCCGTCTGTAGTCTCTGTAGCCGTAAGTGTTTCAAGCGTATCAATCGTTGTATCAGTTTCGTCCATTTCATCGTCCTCCTCGTAATCGTCATCATCGCCACTGCGGCTGCCCTCTTCGCTATCATCGGAAATGCTTTCAATCTCCTCGTTTAGCTCATTTCTTTGTGGCGCCGGCATTGCAGGCGGTGACGGTTGGTGCAGCATCAGCCACCCACGTGGATCACGTGGTGGTAACTGCCTGTTTTTAAGTCGTTGCATTTCTTCGTCATCATCATGCATCTCTTTTTGTCGATATTGTTTTGCAGGCGGTGGTTCCATTTCGTCGTGTACTACAGGTTGGACAATTGGCTCTGCTCTTTCGTTACCATAGCGCCCCATGTAGGGCGACATTAGAAAGAAGGGCTCCTCTCCATCGTCTGTGGGAGACGCTGGAGTTTCTGGAACTTCCTCGACTTGGCTGCCTAAGGGCACGTCTGAAATGGGATCCTCTAATATGTGCTCCTCTGAAATGGGCTCCTCTGATATGTGCTCCTCTGATATGTGCTCCTCTGATATGTGCTCCTCTGACATGGGCTCCTCTGCGAAAGTTTCACTTGGGACTTGTTCGTT
Source organism: Chymomyza fuscimana (assembly GCA_949987675.1). Classification (NCBI taxonomy): domain Eukaryota; kingdom Metazoa; phylum Arthropoda; class Insecta; order Diptera; family Drosophilidae; genus Chymomyza; species Chymomyza fuscimana. The sequence continues at coordinate 40,249,063 of OX465090.1, forward strand.
GTCAGCTCCCAGTTGCGTAAAATCATCGCTGCCGCCTGTGTCTCCCACACATACTACTGTATTGGGTGACGCCTCATCGGGGCCATCATCCGAGTCCTCTTCGCTGCCCTCATCGGAATGAGAACTTGCCGACTCGTCTGCACCACCGCTACTAGAGCTGCCCTCTTCCGAGTCACTTTCAATTCTAGAATGATTAGCCGGCTTGTCAATAATTGTCATATCCACCGAGACCGGGCTGTCGTCACAGCCTCTCTTCAATTTCTCCCAATCGAGTTCTTTTAATAATGCCGCCGACTCCAATTCATCGCCCGAGTCGCGGCTTTCTCTAGAACGTTCGGCGACATCCAGTTCGGTGGAACCGCTTATGTCTAAGCTAGAATTTAGCTCAGCTGCTTCATCTTGTACCGGAGTGCGCGGTGGTTCGCCCATTATGCCAGTTTCTGGATTGTTTTGGAGGTCTAACAGATCTGCGCCGTGCGTGTTTTCCAAGTCCGCGACGGACATTTTGTATATGCTCTTCAGGTTGAATATTTTTGTTGTTTACTGTGTACCAAAAAAAATTAAAAATTCTTCGATTGCAATTATGCTTTATTGTTGAGAAGCAGCGGATAAAACTCCACAGTTAACAATTTGTATTCTTTTATTTCGTGTTTAGCGATGCGAGCGCTACGAAATTTTTGCGTTTTTGCGATGACTGCAGTAAGTTATCGATAGCTTTGCAGTGTTGGTAAATAGCCGTTTGGCCGCACTTTTGCTAACAAAATTTTAAATAATCGAAACTGGCATTAATACAACCCACTTGCCAACTTGAATTTTTTTTAAATAAAATAAAATACATAAAAATAAACTTTCACACTTTCAATTTATTTATTGCTTAGCAATGAATTTGTTAAACACACAACTTATTGAACAACAAAAACACATAACTGCATTCATTAACTTTTATGGAATATTTTTCTTACATGTTTGCATTTTTTTTTTTTCTTTTTTTAAAGTCAAGAAATTTTATGCCCAATAAAGGCCTTAACATATGCATGTAATAACAAGAAACAAACTAAATTAACGTTTTCAACACACATCTATAAGCATTAAACAAATATTAGATGAATATCTATGGTAAATGCTAACCAAAGGTGGAATTAAGCGTACCCAAGCAGCTATATAAACTAAAGTACATATTAGAATAAATAAAATACGACTACATAAATTAATAATTGCAATATACAATGCAACATAAGGAACGCCTAGAATTAATTTTAAAAATTCGATGGCGTCGTTGCTTCAAAAGCATACTGTTGATTATCCACAAGATCCACGCAAATAAAACGTTGCATGAATTCGTTGCAGCGCATATAATAATCACTTCTACGACTGCATTCGGCACTGCGCAAAAGTATGCGTCCAAAGAGTGAAGCTTAAATATTGAAAAGATAAATGTTAAAAATTTGAGTTTTCGCCAAATACAACATGTAACCTACCAACATGATTAAGTTCGTAGTATTTACACTCGATGCCCTCGCGCAGAAACATACACAAATGCATGAAAACATTGCGCTTAGGCGGGCTTAGCAGAGCAATGTAATCCATGGCCTCGCTTTTGCTTTTGGTGGCCAATAGATTTTCCACAAAGGGCTCGAGTAATGCCTGTTCCGGCAAACTGAGCAGCATCAGCAAGGCCTCCGCGGCGCTGTGTACGTCACCAGCTAGAAAGAGAAAGAGCGAAAGTTAGAGACATACAGAACGCTCTTATCTTAAGTAAATAGATTGAAATTCAGTTGAAAAAGAAAATCTGATGAATAAGTTGTTTTCTTGAGAGTTGCAAATGTATTTTTATGTGGGCAAATAGCTTATCAGTCAGTGTCCCAAACCCTGAAAGTACAATCTGCTTAAAAAACAAGGTACATTGAAAATAATGGAGCAGTCGGCTTCCAGCTCAATGGTCAAGTAAAACTACGCTTATTGAGAACTATAATATGCTCTGTTTCTAAAAAATGCTCAATAAATTGTTTATTAAGTTGCTAAAAATCAGGTGCGTATCCAGGCTTTGGTCTTAGGGGGCTTTTCTTTATTTTGTAAGCTCTAGAACTTTTACTCCCTTGCCTCCCTCATTTTAGATTACACCACTCTATAAGGCAACTATAGTTACCAGCTATCAAAATAAAAAGCTTTACTTGCGCTTTAATAACTCAAAACTTACGAAAATCCTCTTCAGACCAAGTATCCAACCAGTCGCGCACCGCATTAAAGTGTTTTTTCAAAAATAGCTGTTGACCATGGGTCTCCTGAAAAGTTCCTTCCAGCTTGGGCCCCTGCTTGTGTAGATAGTCTATGAGCAGAAAAAACTCGCGTGGCATTGTTACCCTATAATCGGGTTTCTCATCGTTCATCTAAAATAATTAAAAATAGTTGCAAGTATGTTTAGATTTTACATTTTATAAATGCACACGCACCAACACTTTAATCTGTTCCTGTGTATACTGGCAAAGCGGTCGATCCGTACGACACATTGTCTCCATGGACAGACCAAAGCAACTTGGCTGATATTCGCCTGTCACAGTTAAAAAAATATCTCGTCCCTTCTCTACGTGTAGTATAAGTATATCAAAATCAAATTTCCAGTTGGTGGTGCGTATTTTCCTGAGCAATGCTGCAATGCAGCGTGTATTAATCAATAGCTTGACTCTTATGCTGCGCGACGAATCAATCATTAGGCTGTCCTCGCGAGGATCCACATGCAACCATTTCTCGCATATGTCGTTTAGAGGCGGATCTTTTACCTTAAATCGAAATTCCACTGGCAAACGACAGCTGTTCGAGACGGTAAAGTCTAAATGAACTAATTGATTGAAACGTACTACACCGAAATCGAGCACTGTTTTCTCTACGGTTATTTGCGGCTGGTTATCGTTCTCACGCTTGTCGACCGCCTTAAGTACCTCCTCCTGAACGCGCTTGTACTTCTTTTCATCGCGGGTTTTTATCTGTTGGAGAGAAACCATAAATCATTATAATATATTCTATGAGCTTCTAAAAGTAATTACCAGTTTTCATAACTAAATATAATCGTATTAATTATTTCTTTGTGAACTTTATATTCAGCAGGTAGGACTTTCTAAATGAACACGTACCTTAACATTAAAGACTGCATAAACTGGCTTGTGATCGCTTTGTCTTATTTCCATGACACTGTTATAGGCTATTTGCTCAATGCGTTGACCCTTCCATAGCACGCGATCACAATAGGCAGGTGCGCGTTGCTTTTCGCTGGTATCATAATTATCCGTACCCGGATCATATTTGTAAGTAGGTCGAAACTTAATGACACCTTCTGTATATCCGGTAAAACAATTTTCCTTGCGCATTTCCTGACGCAGTTGGTCATATTTCAGTAGCAGCTCATAGTTCTTCTCATCCGATCCGGCTAACTGCAAACCCGGTGGTTCTTGTATGCGATAGTTCAGATCGCCAATCCAGAAAATATGACTATGTTAAAAATATATAAGAAAATAATGTTTAGCATTGGAATAATCCTTTAGCTACAGCTGTGTACTCACTCATGATCATTGATAGTGCGCCTTATTTCATCATCGAATACCAAGCCATGTACTATGCCCGCATAATCCTGATTGCGATCTTCCACATTGCCCATGTGCGCAGCCAAATGTGAGTTGACAAAGCAAATGTTTCCCTCATTCAACTGCAGACTTGCAGCTACACCGCCCTTATTGCCCAGCGTATTAAATACGCCCCGTGCAATGGACTTGAGACGACAGCGTGATATGTGTGGTCGCAATTGCTTACGCACAATGATTGTCAACATCATGCCAACCAGACGCACCGAATGTAACTCCTCGTATTGACTACCCGAATGCACACACTCTAGCATTTTGGAGCTGTAAATAATAAAACATTTAAGATTAAAATACTATGTGATAGCCTGTAATTTATTTTAAAAAAAAAAGTCCAAATTAAGAAGATACATACATATATAATAGAGTATAGATGTGGTAGTAAAAAATGAAGATAAACTACTATCCTCATAATTCATAATTGAGTACATCAAAGGCAAAAGCAATAAAGTAGCAGATAAAATATTTAAACTTTTTTATGAACAGGGTGGTATGATTAGAGTAAATAAAGTTTGGAGAGCATAAAAACAAAATAATAGCTACAAAAACATAATGCTATATATTAAGTACTGCACATAGTACTAGTATATACAGGTGTTCCCGAAAAAAAAGCACAAATACACAACACGTAGCTCAACAAACAAACGAATAGAGGCAAAAGAAATCCATATTTAAATACAGACACGAGTAGCTAATCAAACTGAACATCTTGTACACTGTTCTGGCAGCATAAACTTACATCCATTGTATATCCGGTCGATTTTCACTTAAGGTAATGGCCTTGGCAGAGGTGTCCAGCTCCTGCAAGGCAATGGCATATATATCCGGTGCTTCTTCACTACAAGATAGCCATAAATGCAATGGACTATCGCAATAAGCCTTATTATTAACATTCCATGTGGCACAGTAGATTCTATTAATTAAAAAATATGTATTCAAATTTTTGCTTTAGCTTATATACATATTTATGGATTACTCACTTGATATCTTTGTACACAATATATTCATTCTCTCGTTTCTTTAGCTCATGCTTGACCTCGCCGACCTGCCGATAATCGTTAAGCCAATTATAACTAAACACCGCATCAATGGGTGTTGCCCGTTCCGTGGTCAACATTTTGCAAGAAATGATCTGAGCGCGAAAATCTTCAAAATCTGCAGCACCATCAACAGATTTGAATGGATAGTAGTAAAATTTTGATGGTTTTTCATCGCCCGCAATAAGCTCGAATTGCATTTGTGATATGGATCCCTTATGATCTGTAATAAATGCTAGTTGTATATTATATGCATATAATGGTAAAACAATATTTAATACTTACCAATAACCAGTTGAAAACTTTCATTGAGTGGAAACACTTTATTGATGGCCAAATCATTGCCACAGCGCAAGGGAGTACGAACTATTGAAAGCGAAATTACAGCATATGTGCCACCGGGCACTGAGTATACCAAAGCCAGTATACGATTTGTGTGCTCCTGGCTTTTGATCTGATAAGCTTCGAAAATCTGTTGAGGTTAGGCATAAGTTAATTAACATTCTTGTTTACAAGAGTTTTTTACAACCCATACCCAAAAGTAAAGGGGTTTAGTTAAATTAGAGCAAAAAAACTAGAAGAAAACAAATAAGATCCCACAAACTTATTCGAACCCCTTCCCTCAACTCATTTTCGCATGGGCACAGATTTTGTGAAAATCGGTTGAATAGTTTCGGAGTTATATGCAAAATTCAACCAATCAAAGTATTTCTTGTAATGTATAATGTATAAAGACTCATGCGAACAACAATTATTTGGAGCTACATTCGTGAAATTCCAACGTAACAACTTCTACTTTTATAACAATAAACAATTGTTTTAATAGTTGCTATACTACTCCATATAATATCGATAACAAAAGATATTTACAGAATATACATTTATATGTATAAAGAAATAATGTTTCTTAAATAATCACGTATTTCATATATAATAGCATGGACTACTGGCAACTGGTAATCAAACGTTTTACATATCAGACCCCATAGTATAGAATTTTTTAATGCATTTAAGTATTCCCTATAATGTCCAGAATGCAAGACTAACTTTGTTGAAAGTTGCTCAAAAGTAAACAAAAAATGCTGTGCCTGGCTCGAATTTCCTAAAGCCTTGTAAATGGCAAATTTGGTTATTTTCAATGATTCAGCGCTTTATCTTATATATAAGAATTAAATACATATCTCTTCAAAACTTTTCAACGCCAGAATTTTTTTCAGCTTTCCCAATTATGACTATTTTTTCAACTTAATCATAAATATTAGAATATGGCTTTTCTAAATTAAAAGGTAAAGGTGTTCTTACAGAACGCACTGTAGACACAGTCTGGTGAACCAGACCGCTTTATCGAACTGTCTCCAGTAAGCTAGCCATGCCTGCTCTTCTTTTCCTTAACATTTATTTTTTTAATCTCGCATTTTTTGATGTCGAGAAAAATTTTCTTAATGTGTGAAAATTTAAACTTTTGAGATAAATCAATTTATGGACAAGTCCACTTTCGTGGCAATAAATACTATCAGTGAACATAAGTGATTTTGTGATTGCAAAAAAAAAATTTTATGTATTAATGATAAAAAACAAATCAAAAGTTGTGCAAAAACAAAGATGGCGTACGTTAAAGTCGGGCGTGGACGACTTTGGGATACCCTGTGCCACTGCTTGCAATAAAATCCGGTAAATTGCTTAAGAACACGAAAAGACATTTGATTGCCAAATTAGATTAAAATAAACAACCAAAAACAGACGAATTTTTAACCAAAAATGTTTTTTTGACCGATCGTTCCTATGGGAGGTATATGGTATAGTCAACCGATTTTAATCAAATTTGGTACAGTGCTTGGGAACTCTAAAAAACTATTGAGTGCCAAATTTGGTTACGATATCTTCATAAACAAACGAATTATCCATCTAAAACTTTTGGTTTTTTTTGAGGTCCTCTGAAACATCCCTATGGGAGCTATATAATATAACCCCGATATCAAAAAAATAAAATAAACTTGTCTCCCCTAACATAATAGCGCATCTAATCTGAAAATTTGGTTGCTCTAGCTCTTACCATCTCTGAAATCTAGGCGTTCATACAGACAGACGGACAGACGGACATGGGTATATCGACTTCTCTAGTCACCCTGATCATACTTTAGGTAACTTTGGGGGGTCTCCGACGTCTCCTTCTGTATGTTACATACATTTTCGGCTTGCACAAACTTAATATACCCTTTGTACCATACGGTACAGGGTATAAAAATTTTATTCATTGAGACTTCGCTGGCACTATTTTTGCCATATTATAGTGTGTACACACTTTTTTTTCGTGTGGTCTGCACGCACTTATCATTGTGTAACTTTGCTGTCAAAAAACAGAAAACATGAATGAGGACGGCGGCGAAGGAATGAAGTGGCAGCAATGCCCTATCAAGCCGCGCGCGTTAAAACGGTCAAATGCTTCCTCTCCTAATCTAGCTAAAAAATTTCCGACTCTTGGCTCTGAACCTAGTACCTCAAAAAATTCTTTCGCCCTGCTGAGTGATACAATTGATGAAACAGAAGATAAAACTGACACTGACCTAACAAGCACTAATCTGGAATCGCCGGAGACCCCAAAGCCACCACCAATCTTCATATCGGAAGTCAGCGACATCGTGGGTCTGTTGATGTATATTGAATCGAAAATTAATAGGAATACATTTACACATAAAACCCAACGAGACAATCAAGTAAGAATAATGGTAAAGACTGTCGAAAAATACAGAGAACTTATTAAGTGCTTAAATAATGATAAAACGAAGTACCATACCTACCAGCTGAAACATGAGAGAGCTTTCAGAGTGGTAATCAAAAAGATGCATTATTCCACTCCAATTGAAACAATTAAGACAGCTGTTGAATCACGAGGTCACGTAGTTCGTGGTATAAACAACATCAAAAGCCGACTTAATAAACAACCATTGCATATGTTTTTCTTAGACCTAGAACCAGATAGCAAAAACTGTAACATATACGACGTTAAATATATTAATAATGCGGTAGTCACAATTGAACCACCCAAAAAAGTTAAGGATATTGTTCAGTGTTTCAGATGCCAACAGTTTGGACATACTAAGTCATATTGCAACAAAACGTATAAATGTGTGAAATGTTCATTGAACCACCCAAGTGCTACTTGTCCTAAGGATAAACAGCTACCCAAATGGTTACTCAACATGAGAATAATCAAAATCGTACATTTATTAATATTCAAACACCACCACAACCTACAATCAACAATAACCAGTTTACTTATGCGCAAGCAGTCCGAGGTGAATCAGAAGACAGGGTCATTACGGCATTAGATAGGATTGAAAAGCTTTTTAGACAACAGTATGACCAGACAAGTAATCTCCTCAATATGATTTCTCAACTTGTATCCAAATTATGCAAGCAGATCTACGTATTGCCATATGGAATGCCAATGGGCTTTCGAATCATTGTAATGAAATAAATCTCTTTTTAAAGTCGAATGACATTGATATAATGTTAATTTCTGAGACACATTTTACTACAAAATTTTATTTTAAAATAAACGGATACGAAATTATAAATGCGGACCACCCAGCTGATAGAGCTAGGGGCGGAGCTGCTGTTATAGTTAAAAAATCACTAAAATACTCACAGCAAATTCCCATATCAGCGATATATGTGCCGCCAAGATCAGTTTTAAAAGCAGATGACTTTAAATTGTTCTTTCAAAGTCTTGGAAGCCGATTTTTAGTAGGCGGAGACTTCAACTCTAAACATCAGTGGTGGGGATCCCGGATCGCGAACCCGAAGGGTAGAGAGCTTTACAAATGCATTACAACTAACAAATTCTCAACTCTAAGTACTGGGAAACCCACATATTGGCCATCAGATCCCCGAAAAATACCGGATCTACTCGATTTTGTCGTTTTTGAAGGGGTACCTCAACACCAACTTCTCATTGAGGAAAATTTTGAGCTAAGCTCCGACGACTCTCCGTGTATAGTTACCTACGGTGCTATGGTGCAATTAAAAGCTAGGCCATACAGAATTATTACAAGGCAAACAAATATTGAAACTTTTCAAAACAGGTTAGAAAATAAAACATCTCTTGGCTTATCACTAAAGACTGGAAACGAGATTGATGATGCTATTGAAATACTGACTAACGCAATTCATGAAGCTGGAGCTTACAGCACTCCGGAGACGAGCTTAAAAAAACCAAGTAAACCTTTCCTATCCACAGAAGTAAGGCACTTGATTAAAAACAAAAGAAAGCTCCGAAAGAAGTGGCAGGCAAGCCGTAGTCCTATTGATAAACAAATATATAACAAGGCTACCAAAGAACTTAAAGAAAAATTATGGGTTATAAAAAATGCTGCTACATCAGAGTACCTTCAAAATCTAGATCCGTTTACATTTGATCTAAGCTACAGTCTTTGGGGGGCAACCAGATACCTTAAACGGCCAACTAGAAGAAAACCTGCAATTCTCGACCATAATGGGAGAATGTGCAAAAGTGATAAAGAAATTGCCGAAACATTTGCAAAGCATCTAAGCTCAATTTTCCAACCCAACACGGATTTTAACCAAGAAACTATGACAGAGGTTAACAACTTTATTGGCTCGCCATGCCAGATGAGTCTACCCTTACGACCAACATCAGTCTCAGAAGTGCAAGCCGAAATTCAAATGATAACTATAAAGAAATCATCTGGTTATGACAAAATTGACGGCATAACCATCAAAAATCTGCCTACGAAATGCATCAGACTCCACTCTTACATCTACAATACAATGCTAACTAAGGTTAGAATATTACCCAAGCCAATGGAAATGTGCTGAAGTAATAATGTTGCTGAAACCGAACAAACCTGAACGAGACGCTTCATCATATCGTCCAATTAGCTTGCTGGTGACATTCTCTAAAATATTCGAAAGGATTCTATTAAGAAGATTGTCTGTGGATTTGGAAAACCTGAGCATTATACCCGAACATCAGTTTGGGTTCAGAAGAGGATATAGCACAATAGAACAATGTCATCGTATTGTTAAAAAGATTGTAGATGCATTCGAAAACCAGCAGTATTGCGCTGCTGCATTCCTTGATGTTAAACAAGCATTTGATAGGGTGTGGCACTCAGGCGTCCTATATAAAATCAAGAAATGGCTTCCAGCTCCGTACTTCCTGCTTTTTAAGTCCTACCTTTGCAATAGAAAATTTTACGTTCAACATGCTGACGAATGCTCGGAGCTGTACCCAATAAATGCTGGTGTGCCACAAGGCAGCGTACTTGGGCCGGTGCTATACACAATTTTTACAGCAGACCTGCCGATAACAAACAATGTTGAGGTTGCAACATATGCCGACGATACTGCAATTATTTCAAATAGCGAGAGCTCGGCTGACGCATCCCGGTATTTGCAAAATCAGCTTGGATTACTCGAAGCATGGTTAAAAAAGTGGAGAATTGCAGTAAACAGTCAAAAATCAGTCCAAGTAACTTTTACTTTGAGGCGTGGAAAATGTACCCCAGTTATCCTTTTTGGTTTGTCGATACCGGAAGAAGAAGAGGTTAAATACCTTGGCGTGTACTTGGACCGAAGGCTCACCTGGAAAAAACACATTAGGTGTAAGCAAACCCAGCTCAAAGCTAAGACTAGGCAAATGTATTGGCTTTTAGGACCTCTGTCCCAACTCAGCTTGGAAAATAAAATCCGTCTTTACAAAGCAATTTTAAAGCCAGTATGGACCTATGCCTTGCAACTTTGGGGTACGGCAAGTACATCTAATATCGAGATACTTCAAAGATACCAATCAAGCACGCTCAGAAATATTGTCAGGGCACCCTGGTATGTTAGTAATTATCAAATACACAAGGAACTCAACATATGTTATGTAAATGATGAAATTAAGCAACGTACAGAAACATGCATAAACAGACTAAATTTTCATGAAAACTCATTAGCTATAAACTTATTAGATAATAGCGCAGATACTAGACGATTGAAGCGATATCATATCCTAGATCTTCCCCATAGATTCTAAATTAAAACTAAGTCTGCTTAATGTTATATTGGTTTAGCTCATTGGAGTCAAGCCAATCATGGAAATATTTTTTGTAAGATGTTATAAAATTTGTTGAATGTCCTTTGGACAGTTTACAAATAAACAAATATAAAAAAAAAAATAATAATAATAATAATAATAGTAATTACTTGCCCCTAGAAACGGGCATTAACTCCTACTAGTTTTCATCCACTAATCAGACCTCAACAACAGCTCAACGAAATGGAATCAACCTGTTCACCATGATTTCCGCAGTTCAATCTTCACTGCTCATTAACTATAAGCTATACAAAGCACAAAGCCTGTGGGTAGTTTAATCAACCGTTCCACATCAAACCACACCAACTCAACGCCATTGATTTATCCGAAACTAACTGACCCTGGCAACAAAGATACGCATTAACCCATTCAGCTAAAATCTTACTAACACCCTTATACCCGTTGAAAAATCTAGTCTAAGCTGCCCGCTTGCTTGAGCTACATATTCTTCTGACCATCGTGTTTTTGTTGTTTGTTATGTTGACAAACCATATACTTGATGCTTTCGTAATCTTTCATTTGAACAACAACAAACAGATAAACTATGCTTCATCATGAGTTATGGGCATCTTGGTAAGACTACACCATAACAGCGCTCTCTCTATTCAATTATCACTTGCCATAGCTCATAGCAGTCGAATGCTTTACATTTGATATTATTGTCATTAGTGCGTTCTTACAACGTCATTGAAATATGAATGCAGAAATAAAAACAAACAAATACGCCTTAACATTTAGTTAGTCATAAACCAATTTGTGTGGTATTCGATTACCAGATACTCAACTTACCGAATGGACTGTCTCATTATCCTTGAACTTTTGCTGCACTATGGTCAATGGTGTTAGCATGGGCGTTGAGGTGACGCCGGAAGCCGCATCACCATAGCCAGCGCCACCATTGCCGCTGCGTTCCATGGCACAATTTCGCGGCTACTTTCTTGTGTTGTTTGTTTATCTTTAATATATATATCCACACACACTGACAAAACTAATACAACAAAAAACCAGAATGCAGACAAATATTCTCTAGTTGTTATGCTGACTATTTGCTTTGCTATTTATAGTCGCTAGTACCAGCCAGACTCGGGTTTTTGTTCAACTAAAAGATAGTTTTTCTTTCACCTTGTGGGGTAGTCAGGGAATTATGACTACAGTGTGGACAGGTGGCTTTTTTTGGCTTGTATTCTATGTAAGCCAAGTATTGTAACTATTTGTTGTATGTTTAGTTAACTGGCTAGAAGTTGTACTAATATAATTTTACAAACACAAGCACACACGCCAATACTTATTATTCATAGTCACAAAACTTTGGCGAGGCGGGGCTATGACGTTAGTTACATTACAGCTTAAATAATAAGGGCACTGCACTTGAGCAACCGTCTGGGAAGTAATTTTAAAATGCTATAAAGCTATACAAAATGCACATGTTAGAGAATGCTTCAAAATTTAAATTATTATCCGTATACACCAAATTTTAAGCGTGTGAAATAGCTGAGCAGTAGCACCTTTTGCAATGCCAAACAGCAGCTGAGGCGTTAATAGCGCCTGGCGTTGCCAGATACGTTTCCGCACTGTTACTTTTTGGTATTTAGCAACACTGTCAAAACACAGCTGTTCTGTGCCAGCGTAGTTTGTAATTTCGTCGATTTAGCTGCAGGCGCATCATATTTTGAGCGCATTTAGTTTGTTTTTATTTAAGATGGCACAATTTCAAAAGGAAATCGTACAAGCGGTGCTTATAGCCGACAATAATGTCTGCAATTTCAAGCCCATATCTGATGAGATATCTACGGTGCGTATTGTTTTTCATTCAGCTTAACTGCAGCCAGCTAAACATGCTTGTTTTTGTGCTTATTTACAGGCGCTGCTGCCGCTGGTTAATGTGAGCATGCTGGACTATGCTTTGATTGCACTGAATCGCAGCGGCGTTGAGGAGGTCTTTGTCTATGCTAGTCTTCATTTACAAAGCATACGTGACTACATCAAGTATGTATGCAATTTGACAAAGTATGTCTTTCATGCTAATTTTATTACTTAACTTTCACAGACGCGGCTTAGCTACATATGCCTCCTGGTCCTTTAAGATGACTGTGCACGTTATAGGCGGCGAAGGTTGTCGTTGCTTTGGCGATGCTATGCGTGATCTTGATGCCAAGGCGCTTATTCGTGGAAATTTTATATTACTAGGCGCTGATACAGTAACCAATGCAGATTTACGTCCCGTACTGGAGCAACACAAGCGCACGGCAAAATTCGACAAGGGCACAGCTGCCACTTTGGTCTTCAAGGAGTGCAGCAACAATATGCGTACTGGCAACGAGCTGCTCATTGCCGTAGATAATCGTAACTCAAGACTACACTATCATCAGCGACTGCGCACAAACCATAAGGAGTCGCGCTATGATATACCACTGGATGTGTTTCTACAAAATTCTTGCGTTGCGCTGCATCATAACTTGCTTGATCCACAAATAGCCATTGGTTCACCTTCCATGCTTTCGCTCTTTAGCGACAACTTTGACTTTCAAACACGTGACGACTTTGTGCGTGGCTTACTTATCAACGAAGAGTTGCTGGATAGCCGCATCTATGTATCCTTGCTACCGCCCGCTCAATACGCTCATAAAGTAAATAGCTGGCCCTCCTATCAGCTAGTCAGTCGTGATATCATCAACCGTTGGGCTTATCCGCTGGTTCCTGACATGGGTGTCTACAAGCTACAACAGCAGTATGTCTTTCATAAGGATAATATCTATAAAAGTCATGAAGCTCAAGTGCCTAAAGTTGCACTACGCGGAAACGTTGTGGTCGAAGCTGGCAGCCATGTGCAAAATGGCACCATTATCAGCAACAGTGTGATAGGAGCCAACTGTAACATTGGCAAGAATTGCGAATTGAACAATGCCTACATTATGGAGAATGTAACCGTAAAGGATAACTGCAAGCTCGAGTACTGTGTGGTGGGCGCCCATGCCGTCATAAATGAAAGCTGTGTGATCACAAGTGGTACCGTGCTGGGCGCTAAAGTCGTACTGCCTGCTAAGACTCAGCTTGCCCAGAAGCTGATCAGCTCTAAGCAAATCACACAAAACGCAGCGGAGAACAAAACGGGTAGGAGTTGGCTATAAAAGAAGAAAACTAGCATAAAGAAATACCTCAAAAGACGTGTATGCACACACCTCATAAAATAATTGTACGACACACCATAGATTTTATGTACAAAGCTTTTCTAAATTAAATTAGTTAAAAAATCCGTCCAAACAAAAAATTGTAGTGCTACCTATTCCTCCTAAAGGGATATTTCGAAGCAACGCCATCTATCGAATATTTTATAATTGGTATATTTCCTAATAAGAGTTTATTCGCCAACTCTTGGACAGCAAACCAATCAGAAAACATTCCGAAACATAAAATTGATTTTTTCAACTAAAACATAACCAACCAACCGCATACTTTATATCCACAGTTCAACAGGAATCCATTGGTCCAAATGCCTTCATATTAAGCGATCGCAGCACTGGCGATACTGAGGACTCGGATGATGAAGAGCTGCTCCCACAACAAACTGTGAGCATACCGAAAATGGGCGAGCCTGCTGCCGTTGAAGAGAGCGACTACAGCTCAAGTAGCGATGAGGATGAGTCCCGTGCTGCCACTCCACTTCCAGATGACACAAACAGTAAATTAAATCTTTCTTTATAGTTGTTAAATACACATGCCATAATATATTTTCTTTTACCAACAGTATTTCTTTCGGAAGTCATGGACTCACTCATGCGTGGTTATCGTGAAAGGTCGAATCCTGATTTTCTTATACTTGAAATTAATTCATCGCGCTATGCTTACAATATGTCGCTCAAAGAGGTCAACTTCAATGTGGTTAAGGCTGTTTTTGGCATGCAAACTATTCGGGAACCGGAAAACAACAATGTCCTAGTGGCCATTAATTCTGTGTTCAAGCAACTAGGTCCTGTCGTATCCAACTATGTTAAGAGTGAGGATTCCATGTTGGATTGTCTCAAGGCTTTAGAGGTAAGCTTTAGATTTATTATAATCACCTCTTTATGCCGCTTTTATAAATATATATATATAATTCGCAGGATATTTACGAGGAGAACGCACTAGTGCGTGAGAAAATCTCTCAAGTGGTACATTACCTGTACGATAAAGACTTTGTATCAGAGGATGCTGTTTTCGCTTGGTTCCAACAGCTGGATAAGGAGCAGCATGCAACGCTTATCCAAAGCCTGTCGAAACTTATTGAATGGCTGAACCAGTCTAGTGAAGAGGAAGACGACGATGATGATGAAAGCGACTAAACAGTGCTTGTAAAGATTTCCCTCAAAATTTTCCTTTAATAAATAAAAACATGCTTTACCCTTTTTATTTGTTACTTTTTTTTATTGCAACACATTTAAAGTTTACATAAAAAGTTTTATAAAGCATTCAAATTGTGCTTTTGTTTTGTTAATCTATCATTTAAGAACGTTAAGAGCTTAAAAGAGCTGTTTGCCAAACATTGTCATTCTCCTTCACGCATTTAACTAATCTCCGATATTCAGTAAAGCTTTAAAAAAAAAAAAAAATAAACAAAAAAATAGCGAAAATTCAACGTTTATGAAAAAATCCAGCTAGTTTTATGTGAGACGCTTAAGTAACTAACATAGTTCTAAGTCTACACTGGAGTTCTACGACTAAGCTATGTACTTATGCTTGGTTTCAAGCGTGATTCCAAAAAATAGTATATTGATATAATATATTCTTCTTGTCGTAGAAAAATACGTGATAATTACTTTATAAAATTAAATTCCTCCTCTTCATCATTCGTATCATCGGCTTCCATATTCATAACCTTCACCTTGAGTGTTTGTTCCACTTCCTCGGTTTCTTGCAGCGAGTTGTACTCGTCCTCAGACTCTTTTATGGATTCGATTGTAATCTGTGTGTCTTCGGCAGAAGCGTCAGCGGCACCAGGCTGCTTTTCCTGCTTACTATTGGCATCGTTGGAGTCATTGTCCTCCACCTCCCCCTCCTCATTGATTTTTGTTTCCTGCTCCGCCACGTATATATCCATTTCTTCTAATTCAGCAGTTTCTTTGCTTTCTTTAGACTTTAACTGTATGGAGTTCTGTTTGACCAGCTCATTTTCAGTTTTTGTCTCCCCCTGCTTAATTTCTTCTTTCTGTAGCAGTGGTTCATCCGACGAATCCAAATGCTCGTCCAGCTTTTCTGTTTTTGTGTCATCTTTGTTTAGACTGCCTTTGGAATCAATTTTTTCTTTGTCAGAGTTATCCTTATCGTCGTCTTCGTCTTCTGGCTCCGACTTTGTAGTCGCCTCCTTGCCATCAACATAGCTACGACTCATGTCCTGTACAATACTTTGTAAGCGCGCATATATATTTTTTTGAAACACTGCAAGATTATCGGAGCATACCAAATTGGTGCGCACCTCCTCAAAACAGCCTTCGAGCACCGTATTTACCTCAGAAGGCTTACAATCGCCGCCAATGTTCTGTGTGAGCATCAGCAAAGTGGTCAAGTCCTTAAGCAGCTTAACCATAAGCATATTCTGAACCACACCCTTGTTCATCTCATCCACCACCTTGCTGGCCTTAGCACGGCACACCTCACGCAAATATGTCGGTGACATCATAGCCTGTATATTGGGATTGTGTGTCAAGTAGGATGAATACTCCTGCAGCTCATTAACTTTCAGATAAATATTGTTATTAATGCGTTCCAGTGATATAATGGTGGAGGCATAACGACGCTGAAACTCTTTTTGTCCAGTTGATTTAAAGTTATTCAACTCTGTAGCTTCCGACTCAGCAGTTGCATTCATCTCACTCAGACGATCAAGTTTTTCGTTCTTTAGCAGGGTGTAATTGCTAAGCAGCATCAAATGCTCTAGCAGCTTCATTGGATAACCATGCAAACGTACCAAATGATTCTTGGTGGGACTATCTGTATCCGATTCCTGACCCAGCAAGGGATCACTTTTGTTTAACTTCATGCTCAAAGCATTACGAGCCGCTGC
This sequence comes from Chymomyza fuscimana, assembly GCA_949987675.1. NCBI lineage: Eukaryota > Metazoa > Arthropoda > Insecta > Diptera > Drosophilidae > Chymomyza > Chymomyza fuscimana. The sequence goes on from OX465090.1 coordinate 40,265,869, forward strand.
ATTATTATTAACCAAATTTTTTTGTGGCGTTGAAGGACCCGTATTATCTGCTCTATTGTTGTTTCTATTATTATTATTATTGTTATTGTTGTTGTAGCCCACAATCTGCACACGTTTGCTCTCGTAGCTGCTGGCCAAGTTGGTTGTGAAGCCCAGATTTGTGGTAAAGCCCTGATTAGTAACAGGACCCGAACAATTGGATTGATAAACACTCATCAAATTCGGGCGAAAGTCTTTGGTATACGTATGCAAGGGCAGCATTTCATGAAAATTTTCCGAAACAATCTCATAATCTGGTATAGAGTGTGTGCCCAGACCAGGTCTTTCAAAGGTAACACGATACAAGGCGTTCAGTGAATCATAGGCAGCCACAGTGCCCGCAAATATGCCATCATGGGGTGCGCGCAGACGTGCCGTCACCTTTGTACCTAGTGGCAAAGGCATGGGTATCTTATCGGGCATATCCGACAGAAATACAGAGTCCTTGAGTTCGCCTGGCTTGCGTGATTGCAGCGTGCGTATAAGCTGACGCTTGCGATCCAACTCGCGACGTTCTTCGGCAAAGAAGCTGGCAGAACAACGACGTGGACGACCCATGCGGCGTCGTATATTGGCCCATTCATGCCGATTAAGTTTTCTTGTACTTAGACGCGGTACCAGATCATTTACATAGTTCATAAAGTCATCTTTGCAATCGAAAAGCGGCTTGTCAATATAGGAATAAAACCACTCGGCTATGGCCCATTTGTGTGCCTTGGGCAGCTTCAAAAGATTACGCAAACGCAACCCAATGGATTGTCCCAGTCGCATGTTGGCATTGGCCTGTACCTCGGCCTTGTTTGCCGCTTCACCTGACGAACCACCAGCTTCCTCCGAACCAGCATTGCCCTTGCGCGATTCTGCGCCCATACCACGATGCGAAGTACCTCGCAAAGTTGCCTTGGCAACTGCATGCGTTGATTTGCCAGCACGTACTTGCTGTGTTGACGGCGCAGACTTCGGATGCACTTTGAAAGTCAACTTCTTTTGCTTGCCAGCAACTGTAGTAGCTGTACTGGCACTGGAACTAGCTGCTGCAGCAGCATCATTCTCATTGGAGCGCATATAGCGCGATACCACACCCTTGCGTTTCTTCAACACCTTTGGCAGCGTGTTCAGATTCTTAGACGCAGCAATAGCTGCGCCTTTTATCGGCAACTTCTTGGGCGACAAGCTCATGCGCAACGGCTTGTCATCATTGATAATATTCTCATCAAAGAAAAAGCGATTACGTTTACGTATGCGAGCGGGCATGCCACGTGCATTAAGCGTTGGGATTGGTACCTTGGGTGCTTTCGGCTTAGGCGGTGGAGCGCTGCCGACGCGCTGCAGACCCAGGGTGGCAAGACTAAAAGCTGGCGGTTCGACATGCTCCTCAGGTTCACTTGTTTCATTACTATCAGCTGCATCTTCATCATCGTCCACCTCATCCTGTGACTTTTTTCTATTCTTATTGTGTTTATCATTGTCCTGATCACTATCGCTTTGATCGTCTAGTTCCATCTTTTCGCTGCCAGCATCGTCCTCCTCTTCGACTTTCTCTTTGGGATTTCTTAACTCTTTGCGTGCAGCAGCGGCAACAGCTGCTGCAGCCATAGCCTTTTTGGCTTTGCCTTTGTTGGCATCCGCTATAGGCATTTTTAACAAGGACACGCTGCAAATGTGCAAACAATAGAAATCAAGATTAGTATGATGTGTTTGTAGTTTATAAATTGTAGGCTTCTTAAAGTTAGCAGCAAAAGATCTACCTGCTGGTCGCAGTCCAGGATGATGCAAACAACTCACACCCTATTCACATCAAGGTTAGTAGACCAACATTTTTTTATAAAATATATATGGAACCACTTGTAAATCTTTGAAGTACTTACTTTTACTAAACAGTCTAACATGTTTGCATCAGTACTATAATAAATATAGACCTATCCTTTAAATCAGTATTTGGTGCTCATTAGTGGTCATATAGAAGCTGCTTATATTATTGAAAAAATCTGCTACAGTACAAATCACAATGTCTAGATGCCTTTTATTAAACTTAAGGAGACGTTTATGCATTAATATTCATTACTGACTTAGTTGACAGTGCTATTATAATTTATGTTAATTATTAGTTTTTAACTATTATTATCATTGTAAGTAAATAAATTCATTACTGACTATCTTTGGCGGCAAAATTCTACAGTTTTTTTTTTTTCTTCTTTCTTGTTTACATAGTGATGATAGTCGCTTCGATAGACAAAAAATCGATAGATCGTAAAATCGAATAAAACACAAATTAATACAGACGGTGATGTCTATATGGAACTTTCGTGTCAGCCTGATCATACTTTAGGTTACTTTGAGCATCTCCAACTTCCTAGGCCCTATGCTCCACAAGAAGAAGAGGATTGCAGTAGTAGTATATGACATACATTACATCGCCATGCACAAACTTAAGATATCCATCGTACCAAAGTCTAAATAGCTTCAAATCAGTTTGTATAATTGGCCGCCAGAGGGCGCAAGAAAAAAAATTTACATGATGTACGGAGAAATAAAAATTAACAAACACGTTTAGTTCATATTTGGTTGACTTTATTTGCTGCTGCTGCTGTTGTTGTTATAATAATCATTCGCCTTGTTGTAATACTTTGATTTGAGGGGACATTGAATAGAGTTTAAATACAATTTCATAATTTTTGTTTTTGTTTTTTTTTTTTTAAGTTACATACTACTTGACAATTGCTCAGACATACTTATACACAAACATACTACTATATATATGCAGTATGTACTCTGCCGTTTGTGTCAAGTTGCTTATTTATGTTTTTCAGCTTCTTGCATAGTATATAAGGGTTTGCTTTTAAATGTTTAACTTTACACTCGAGTTTCATTTAATATATTTAACATAAACTGCGCACAGTAGTTGCCATTTCTTTAATTGTTTAAGAGTAATGCATAATTAAATAGTATTTGCTTAAAATGCAACGCAAAAATAAAAACGAAAAATATTTAAAATAATTAGAAAAGGAGCAACAAACATTTACAAATAGCACAAATATACGTACATAATAATTTTAGATAATTTATAAAAACAATTTGCAATTTTTATAAAAGTTTTCTTTCTTTTTTTTTTTAGTTTCGTCTTTTCGTGACTTTGCTGAATATACATGTTGCATATATAAATATAATATGTATATATAGAATATCCATATATGTAACAATACATTGTGAGGCATAACAAATACATAGCAATAATAATAGTTTCATATTTATGTATATGTAAATAGTAATAAGTATGTAATAATCATAATAATAGTTATAACAGCAATTTCTTTCATTCATTCTAATAGTTTAATGCTTCGCTTTCGTTTGGACTTTATTTATAAGTATGCATGTATTTAGATAATTTTGTTAATTCTCTTTTTTTTTGTATTTTTTATTTAAATTTGTTTATATATATAATTTTGCATGTGCTTAACAATAGAACAAAAACATTAACTTGCCATAAAGTGCGTCGCTTGGTTGGCTTGGTTTATAAATAGGGTGTTTTTTTTTTTATTTCTACACAGAAAACGAAAATAAAGTTTTATATTTAAATTTTAACAAATAAACAAACAAAAAATGCATAAATTTTTACAACAAAACTATAAATTAGCAAAAGTGCTGCTTTCTTATCACAATTAAAAATATTAACTAAAGCTACCTTTTTTTTAGCAAAAAAATAAAATTATAAAAATAACATTTGTAAGGCAGATAGATAGATGCACATAAATATTAAAATAAAAATGTTGAATTTTTATTTTTAATACAATTTACTATAATTTTCGTTTTCTGCTTTTAAAAATTATTTGACAGCAAATAAAATTTAGTACAAACAATAATAATAATAATAATTATAATATTAATACATTTTTCAAGTAGTACAAGGTTATAACAGGCTGGAAATTCGTTGCCACATATGTATATATATATATATTCATAACACGCACACACGCTTACATATACAAAAAAAAAAAAAAAAAAAACATAGTAAATAAATAACAGAGGTCGGTGTTCTATTGCAGCAAATGAAACCACATTCCAGCTGTACACATTTTCATAGACCGCTCCTAAACATTATGCTCTAATGACGACGCACTTGCTCTCATTTCTTTACATATTTAGTAGTACAATACAATACAATACATACATAATTGAATTTATTTATTGTTTCGACAGTTCCTTAATTTTTTTTTTGTTTCTAAGGTTTGCGCGCTTTTAAAGCCTGCATTGATGATTGCCTAACTTTCAACACTCCACTGACACATCTAATACTCCACACCTTGACTTGCACGTTTTGCGCTTTAGACATTGAAGCGCGTCTCGGAACCGTCGGCCAGCATAAGCGTTACAGTGCGATTATTAATCCAAACCAGCTTGGCTAAACGCATGGGATTCAGCCTAGACACATCAGGTATGGGCGCTGTCGAATAGCCCTTGGTACAGCGCGTTTGTGACTGGCCAAGTCCAAACATTCCAGTGCTTGTTTGCCAAAATGATAGTCGATTTTCGGCGCACGAATAGGATACTAGATATTTACCATCTGGCGAAAAGGCCAACGATGTTATGGGATGAGTATGCGCGGGTATCATCTGACATTTGTTCTGTCTCAGCTCATAGATGGCCAAATTGCCGCTATTGGCGCCCACAGCAATGCGTCGCGTTTGCGCACAATGTGATATCTGATTGAACTTGCATATGGCCGGACATACCTCAGCCAAACCACGACTCTTCAGCTCATTTGTATCCACGCAGTGTAGCGTTATGTCCATGACTTCCACCAGCAGACCAGCTATTTCCGATTGCATTTTATCTATCAGCATTTCCACACACTGTAGTATCTCTGTCTTGGCCTTATAAAGCACAGATTGTGTTAGTGGCGTATTTATGGACTGCGCATTCTGTTGCATGGTGTTATAGCGTGCCACCTCACGTGCCATGGTGGTTATAAAGGCAGCGGGTCTGGCCGTAGCTATCAAGCGCAAGGCATGACGTGCTGTACGACAAGCATCCGCTTGTGGTGTTAGCGGCAACTTATAATTTAGATTTGGTACCGATTTGCCCTCGCAGCTGATTTCTAGCAGGCCCAATAGAACTTTGGATACATCCAAATACGGCTCCCAGACAGTAAAACCGCGTCCCAGCAAGTCTATGGCTGCTCTGCGTAGTGGCGTGTATTGCGGCAGCTTCGGCGAGGGTGGCGCATACAGTAAATGCGCTAATGCCATCGATGTAAGACGCGCCAGATTGTTGGCTATGCCAAAGCCCTCAACAACAGAGGATTTGCGGCGCTCTGTGCCGCTGGTAATGCTGCCACGATGATTGGGCGATTCCTGTGAAATATCCTGACCAAACTCAGCTCCAATAACGCCTAGCAGTATGACAGCGGTGGTTTGCTTGCGCTTCAGCTCCGATAAACTGGACGGCTTGCGTATTATTTCCTCCTCTTCCTCCTCATAGTCCTCATCTTGATGTTCAGCAGCGCCAGCAGCAGACATGCCATTGCCGCCATTATTACTATTGACGCCAACATTGTGACCATTGGCATTGGCATTAGAACCCTGTGCAGCCGCTACATGTGCATTGGCTGCCTGCTGTGTGCCCACAATGGGCTCGGTGTGTGTATAGAGCGGTAAATACTGTGCCCAGCTTTCCACCAGCTGCTTGCGTCCTTTCTTACCCATGCGTGTTAGTTCACCCAACAAAATTTGCTGAGCTGCTTCGCGTATTTCAATGCAATGATGCTGCCAGCGTTTAACCATCATTTCAACTAGCGGTCGCTTAAACTTTTTGGGCTCCAATGCCTCAATCTTATCGGGCAATAAGAAACAATGATGTGTGGACAGCAAGCTCCAGCCCTGCTTGATTTGCGAAGTATGATGAGCCAGCACTTCTTCGCGTTCCTCTTCATTGCTTAGTGTAGACTCGGTGCGCTGAGCCAGACGTTGCAGCTTCTTATGCTTCTCGCTATCGGGCAAAAATGAGGCAGCGCTCATGGACATCAGTGTATTGGACATGGAGACCAAAGCTAGTATGTGATTTGAGGTAAGCGTAGTGCTTAGCTCCCAGTGCAGGCGCGATGTAAAAACCGCTGTTAATTGTTCTAGGCGTTGCAACTCTTCGGGCAGCGGACGCTTTTTGGAGCTGGAGGGCACTTGTATGTCTGGTGGTATGGTATAGTTGTTTTGCCATGTGGGCAGCAATAGTGACATGTAACCTGCTTTAGATAACACGCCATAGGAAATGGGCACAATGGGTCGCAAGAGACCCAACTGAGACTCGCATACCTTATCCAAATGTGGATCTAAGCCCCAAGAGTGTAAGAGCGAAAGTAAGAGCTGTGCCACTTCCATGACATGAGTTACTTCCATTTTCGATTGTATCTTGCTCTTAAGATCCTGTTGTTCTTCATGCGTTTCCAAACCCTTTTGCAAGCTTTCCACCTTGGCTTGCACTTTCTTTTCCACAATTTCGGTTTTTTCCTTAAACTTTTGCACTAGGCCATGCTTGTCCTTGTCCTTTAATATTTTCTCAACATCGACTGCTTTGTTCTTGACCTTGCCAAAGAAATCGCTTATTTTCTTAGACGCATCCATATGCATGGATTTGCCATCTTTAGGATTTTGTATGTGTACACCCAATGATTCTAGAGTAGCCGGTGTCATCTGTGCATATTCCTCACTGTGCAACTCAAAGATAAGGCCTTCAATGTCAAAGAAGAGTATATGGCTTTCAGCATCCTTGGGATTTGTGCGCAAGCCCTGTATGACTAAGGGATTGCTGCGATGTTTCATTAGGAAATCAAAGTTGCCTTGGTTATGGCCCTGCAGCTGCTGTAGCTGATGTATGCCACGCTGTGTAGCATGCCTCATGGCATTCATATTCCGTGATTTGAGTCCACGAAAGAAGTGCACTGCTGGGTTGGCCATGCCCATTTCACTAGAAGTCGTTGCATTGCCACTGCCGCCGCCGCCACCACCGCCGCTTTCTTCGGCAGTCTGCTCGTCACATGCGGATAGCACTTCCTCAGCTAGCATACCATGAAGCACACGATCCAAATGTCCAGTCTCCATTTGCCAGACATATACTGAACCATCCGAACAACCGACGATAAGAAAGTCATCCAGAGGCCGCCACTTTATAGTAACCACGGGAAACAAATGACGACTGGCGAGGGTCACGCACTTTCTCTCTTGCAAACTAACCAGTGTTACAGAATGATCAGAGGCCACCGAACATATGCACTTGAGTATGCGTGGACTGCATGTCTCCGGCGGCACCAACAACTGTGTTATCTCACCAGCATGCACGCAAAAACGATGTAGCAGACTGCCGCTATAGAGATCCCACAAGCAAACTGCAAAATCAATGCCGCCAGACAGCAAATGCGACTTCTCATAACGCTGATGCACCATGGAAGGGCAAAGCAGACAATTTACACGTCCTCGATGTCCATACAGTATCTGATGCGAAGGCCAATCGCTAAAGTTCTGTTTAATGCCCACCAACAGTTGCATCATTACGGTTTGAGTGGCTGGCACAATTACAATGCTGCCATCTTCGCGTCCAATTACCAGACGACTTTGCTGCGGCAAGTAAATGCTGGAGGTCAACTTAACAGGCGATTCGGTTATGCGTGATAGCTGATCCAAAATACCAACCGGCGGAGGATCCATAATTGACCAAGCCTCTACCAAAGAAGTGCAAACGTGAGGCTTTAACATGCGTGGTGGCATTTGTTTTGCCTGCAGTATGCTTATATTGTCTAGTGGGACATCAGGTACATTCCAAACAGAGATATAACCCTCGGAGTCACCGCGCAGCAAGTAGTGCTGAGTTGGTGTATTGTTGCCGCCGCACATAAGCAGCTTCATGGCGGGTGGGCAGGATAATACCTTATCGCCACCTTGTTGTAGTACATAATACAAATAAGGCGCATCGCGTACAACGCTCTTCGAATGGAACTCTTTATTATCGGGTATGCAATTTGCGGGCAATTTGTATAAGTAGCCTTTGCCCTCATCGGTCCAAAGCATTACCCTATCGGAAGTCATAAAATCACCGCCTTGCCAGCGTTCCCGAGCTGGTGCAATTACCGAACAGAGTACCGTAAAGTCTCCAGCATCGTAAATCTGCCAGTATTTTGTGCATACAAGCAGCACAGTACGTTGATTCTGAGCACAACAATTCATAGTAATTGCATTTAAACAGCGTATCTCCTTGGATTCATTTTCATAGATGGGTTCCGCATGTTTGTTCTCATTGCCTGTTAGCGTCCAGACCTTAACCGTGCCTGTTGTTGTTATGGCCAAGACAACGTCGTCTTTGCGGCGCATGGGACGCAGCACATGTATGGCCGATATCCAATCTGGTTTTACTTTGGAGCTCAACACATAGATGACCTCCAGACTAAATGGATCCATAACCATAATTTCAGCATAATAGCCAATGCAAAACAGACGTACATCTTCACTGTTGGCTGTGTGATAGCTTTGTATCTGTGTATGAACCTGTGGCAGTTTCACCGCTTCCGTGCACTTGCCATCAATTAAATCCCAGGTGCACATTTCACCATTCTCCGAAGAGCTGACCAGAAAGTTGTTCTCTGGCATTAAGGAGGCACGCACCAGGCAAAGCACAGGCGCTGAATGTCCGACTAGCAGACAACGCGGTGACATCTTTAAAGTGCTGGGCTCCACTTGCCACAAACAGATTTGTCCATCATAGCAGCCGGTGACTAGTGTGCATTGATCATCCGATAGAAATACGCTAGATATGCAATGTGTAGGCGCTGTAGGACCCCATAGCACAACTGGTACTACCAGATTTGTGCTCACCATGTTGTTGTTTTTTTGTTGCTTTTAACTAGTTATGAATAATTTTGGAAAATTATTATTTGCTTTGGTTTGTTTGGTTCTCTGTCGTCTGTTGGCGCCACTGGACTAACTTCCTTCTGTATAAGCTGCCTCTTCTAATCTGGTGCGTCGGATTGCTCTGTAAAAATTTTTACCTATAAGCATACTACGGCTTGATATATGCGTGTGTGTGTGTGTGTGTGTGTGTGTGTGTGTGTGAGTCTGCTTTTATTGCGAACTATTTGTCTAGTTTTTTCTATGACAATTGTCGTCGTCAGACCCTCTGGAAAACATGTAGACAAACAGAGAGCAATATTCTAGAGCTCGCATATTGAATATCAAAAGATAAACAATATGTTATACAATTAAATGAAAACAACCTTGAGCAAATTTGCGTTTAAGTTTGCACTTGTAAAAAGCCTGCTGCTGTACCAAAACGACAACTAATTAGACTATAGATTTATAAATGCTCTCTAGCAGAGAAATTGAACGAAGTTTATAAAAGTTTTCAAACATAATCTAATTGTTTAAAATATGATATTGATAAAGCTATGTGACGATTACTAACATGGCTAAGCAACAACTTGGAAAAAGCTTTTGATTAGACAAATTAGGCCATATTTTGATACGCTTTTAGTGAGTACATTCGGTTTGTGGTGTGCGTATGACACAATAAAGTTTAAAAGAATCTTGCATATGCAGAAAATCTAATTCACAGAAATTTTAATCAAATATTCAGTCAGCTCTAATCGAACTTAAAGCTGCGTATAAAGGTATTATAGAATGGGGAATGTTGAATTGAAAAACTAAAGTCATAGTTAAGTCCAAAGTATAAGACCATATTATCAAAATCGAAGTATATCGAATTAAAGTTAAGATGAACAAACTAAGGTACAAGGTTAAAGCTGCAACTGCTATTGACAATAAAAGTCTTCAAAATATAAACTTTTAAGAGTATTTAAACTTCGGCGCCCGAAGATTTAAGCTTTTTTTATGACTATCAGCTGGCTAAAGACTGATCTATTTAAGCCCGGTCTAAGCATCAGCAACCCCGCGCATATTTGTCCTGCTTTGGGCGCCAATTAACAGCTGCGGCCGAGATCGTAAACAATTAAAGAGTAGCGGGCTAGAGACTGTCCGAATGACTGAGACAATAAATGTGTCGTTGAATATGCCAAGTTAATTGACTGAAGCGCGCATTTGCATTCGCGATTTTTTTTTAAGGGAATAATGGGCTTCTACACACATGTACACACACACACACACACGCATATGCATTAATAATAATTGTAGATAACTTTATATTTGGCTAACATTTTTTTTTTTTTTTGGTTTTGTAGTATATTGGCGTAGTGCTTGCGCGTGATTATCTGTACGTCTTGTCCCTCCTTCGTTTTTACTAATAGCAATTGTTATTTTATTGTCGTTGTTGGTCGTTGAATGATTGTGTTGATGTTGACCCAAGTTATTGGTTTGACTCCTAATCCGCTAAGGTAGCAGCTTTTGCTGCCGTTCTTTTTAAATGGGTTGGCGACAATGACGATGATGATATTAGATGTTACGCAGCGCAGTTATTGGGAACTTCAATGTCGTCGCAATTCTAATTTTTGCTACACTTCGCTCCTCTGTCCCACACTCACAATGCTTCAGTTCGTCCAATTACAACACACACGTTGCTGCTGCTGCTGTTGTTCTTGCTGTTGGTAATTTTTGCACATTAAGTTCTGCATTGCCATTTCATTTTGTTTCGTTTAATATACGCGATTGCACTCAAGTGTTTTGTATTATTTACCATTTATATACACGCTCACTTAAACATTAGTGTGTTTTTTTTTTATTTGTATTTTTTCTTATTTTGTCACGAATCTGCTGAGCAGAGAAAAAACCAACCGAGTTATCATCGACCGTGGCTAAAATTATCGATTAAATGGCTAGAGGCTGCCATATCATCACATGCTTAACTATTGCAATACATAGACTGTACAGTATGGCAACACTGCGACTACGATTTAATATTTCGCTTAAATTATAGTCGAATTTATAAATTTTGCACTTATAAGCGCTAAATGGGTTTTTTTAGTTGCAGCATATATGCCGGCATGCCCTAAAGTGTGTATTTAATAATGCTTTTGCTTTGTTAATGCAACAAATAACTTCCCGCACAAATGTGTGCTTAATGTTACATTTGCCCAACGCCAACGGACAAAGCCGTTTTTGTTTATTTGCTTAAATCTAGTAGCATATTAACTTTTATACTTTTTCTAGCACTTAGTGTTAATTTGGTAGCACATTTATATGCCATTGCCTAGTCATAACCTGTAGAAAAATGTAAATAATGCTATGCACGACAATTGCACTATGCAACGTTACCGCCGTCGCAAAATTTACGCATTTTTGCTTAGTTGCAACACAAATACATGTTAATTATTACATTAAATCACTTACTTGCTGCTTTAATGCTAAATTCCTTAGTTTTTGTAAAATTGTAATGCAATTTTACTTGAATTTACGCCACAATGTATAAGAAAACACACTTTTGAATGCTCACAAACGAGAAACCATGCACAGCACTGCCAACTCGACTAAAAAAAAGGCGCGCTTGTTAAGGCAAAACGCGTCACCATTTGAGTTTTTTATATGGCAGCAAATTTTTGCACCTTTTGCAGAATGCCTTAAATTCAAGTAATTGGTGTATTTTTACAAACAATGCTTTATTTATACAACTATTTGTAATATTCTACTAAATTACACAGCATTTGTATTGACTGCATTGGAAATTAAGCTTTTCAGGGCCGTGCAATCTTAGCGCTAACAGCTGATTTTTGTTTTTGCGTGTTAATGACGTCGGAACTGCTGCCGCTTCTGCTGCTGCTGGCCATGTCAGCTTGATAATGCTCATAATTTAATTAGCAGCCAGTATAGTTTAATGCATTCACATATTTAAATATGCTTAAAGTGCCCAAATTTTTAAACACAATCAATATATTGTGCATATTGCTTGGCCTAGCCGCTCTGGGAATCTCACAAAAGCACTATACACGTACACGTAAACTAGAACTGCGGTAGGTAGCAAGCCCTTATCAACACATAGGTATATATTAATAAATTATCTTGTACCCTATCAGCGAAGATGTGCGCCGCATGTTCCAGCACGCCTACGAAGGCTATCTTAACCATGCCATCAATTACGATGAGTTGCGTCCCTTAACCTGCGATGGCCACGACACCTGGGGCAGCTACTCACTTACCTTAATTGACGCGCTGGATACCTTGGCCACTATGGGCAACTTTACAGAGTTTCGTCGCGTTTGTGCGTTGCTCACTGAGAAGATGAACTTTAATAAGGATATCAATGTATCAGTGTTTGAGACAAATATACGCATTGTCGGCGGTCTGCTCTCTGCCCATTTGTTGTCACGTCGCGCGGGCATTGATGTTGAACCAGGATGGCCCTGTCAGGGTCCACTGCTACGCATGGCAGAGGATGTTGCGCGGCGCCTTCTGCCCGCATTTGACACAAACACAGGCATGCCCTATGGCACAGTGAATTTGCGCTATGGTGTACCCAAAGGTGAAACTTCCGTCACTTGCACTGCCGGCGTGGGCACTTTTCTAGTAGAATTTGGCACCTTAAGTCGCCTCACAGGCAACAGCATTTACGAGGAAGTCGCACTGCAGGCTGTCTATGCGCTCTGGGAACGTCGTTCACCAATTGGTTTATTTGGCAATCATATCGATGTACAAAGTGGACGCTGGACAGCTCTAGATTCTGGCATAGGCGCAGGTGTTGATTCGCTGTTCGAGTACCTTGTTAAGGGTGCAATCTTGCTAAATCGACCGGAGCTACTTAAACTGTTTCACGAAGCTCGTGTGCCCATCGATAAGTATATGCGCAAGGATGACTGGTATGTGTGGGTGGGCATGAACAAGGGCCACGTCACGCTGCCCGTTTTCCAATCGCTGGAATCATTTTGGCCTGGCATACTTAGTATTGTGGGAGATACAGAACCCGCCATGCGCACCATGACGCGTTATATAAGCGTGTGGAAAAAGTATGGATTTCTACCTGAATTCTACAATATTGCCGCTGGCGAGGCTGCTGTCAATCGTGAGGTGTATCCCTTACGTCCAGAGCTGATTGAGTCGGCTATGTACTTATATCGTGCTACGCATAACGAATATCTGTTGGAGCTGGGCGAGCACATGCTGGAAACTATTGAGTTCAGTGCCAAGACCAAGTGCGGCTATGCTACGGTAAGTCTGGGACTATATACTTATGCAATATTTTAATTGGGCATGTGTCTTTGTTTTCAAGATACGCAATGTTGTTACCCATGAAAAAGAAAATCGTATGGAATCTTTCTTTTTGGCGGAGACCAGTAAATATTTGTATTTACTCTTTGATGAGGACAATTTCCTACACAATAATGGTGAACATGGTGAACTGCTAAACTCCGAGGACGACGTATGCGTAGTACAAGCCGGCGCTTATATTTTTAATACCGAAGCTCATCCTATGGACATGTCCGCGTTGCACTGTTGTCATGACATAAAGGAGGACATATTTGCATCTTTGGATTTGCAGCAATTTAGCGCCCAAGGACTGTTTAAACGTAATTACGAACAGCGTCTGTCCGCTCAGGAGCGCTGGAGTCCACAGTGTCATTCAAGTAGCAGTTCGGAGCAACAAATGTACACAATGGATGAAACAAGCAAATCCAACAGCAATATGGTCGTAGACATTGAGGTCTTTGATGAGTTTCAGCAGCCAGCAGCTGATGTTTTAGTGAGCAATTTTGAGCGCATACGCCTTGAGCGAGAGTTCAATCAATCCCTGCAGCACAGCGACGTGCCACGCAATCAATTAACAGTCAGCGATCTAGATGAGTTTTTTAATCAGAGGCGTGAAAACTTTGGCACTCCCGAAGATACGCTTAATTATGTGCTTCATTTTATGAGCAACTTTACCATGGACGTGGCCTTTATACGTGGACTACAGCTCTATGATGGTAATATAAGTAATGTGCTGGGCACAACTGCCCAAAAGGAGTACGAGGGACGCATGCGCTCGCTTTGGCAACTGTACGAACTGGAGCAACAATATGCAGCGAATATACAGCTTATACAGCGACTTGCGCTATTGAATTTCCAAACAGAAGGAGATGCCATGCGACAACATTTGGCAGAGGTGCTGGATAATTTAGATCAAGGACATACGCCTATGAATACAACTAAACAGGAAATAGATGGCCTGGAGAATGGTGACAGCGATGCGACAATAATACGCAATGCTATCTACGATGTACGTTCGAAGTACGAGCTGGCACTGGTAAATACCACGACAATGCAGGAGTTCGTGCTACGCGTGTATCATATGGGCACAAGTGAGACAACTATGCGCTTTACGCCCTTGTTGGACGAAGAGGAGCTAAAAACACTAGATGTGATTGAGCTGGACCCAAGCGAAGAGCGAGAACTCTTTAAATACACTCGAAGCATAGTGGATTTTCGCAAACGCATGTCAGAGACTGTTGATCGTTTGCAGACTTTAATGCAGGATTTAAAACCAGTCGCGAAAAAGTCAACTACTACAATTCCTAACACCAAAATGGAAGTTTTGACAACAAAGACTACTACAACTACTACTAGTGAAAGAACTGAAGCTAGTCCAAATAGCGCAACTAAAGCATCTGTGGAGCACAAAATTAATGCCGGCAAAAGTAAAAATGAGCTAGACTCAAAGTTGGCTGAGCAAGAGGAAACCGAGGACTCTGTATGGTCACAATTCGTACAGACCATACTACGTAAGACGACAGTGCAACGTGTAAAATTCGACGAGGCTGTATTATTGGAGAAAACACGCAAGTCTCTAGAGAAGTACGCTCATAAAAAGGTATCACATGAGCTGTTTACATGTCGACGCCCCGAGTATATTGAAACGTTTGCATATCGTGACTTTTATCCGGAGGCGTTATAAACTATAAGGCTTTGATGCTGTATGCAATCATTCCAGCATACAGAGGGAAAGCGCTCAATCTTTCTGACTGATCTGTAAATTTTAATATTTAACCGTGAACCCAGAGCCACTGGTGGGCAGCAATGTTGTAACAATGACCGGCAGAATAGTTTAGGTGGATTTGTAGAAGGCGCCAGATTATGAGTAATACCCAACTAAGGCATCTAGATTAAAAATCAATCATTTTGGTAACACGCCAAGTACCAACCATAATTGTATGCCCGCCCACCAATGTCTTTCTAGTTCCTTTGGTTAAACTATGCTCGGCACGACCGAACATTACATAACTTTGCTAACTAATTTAATACATATTATTATTTATTGATATGTATATGTGTACATAGTATATATGTACAAGTATTTATTATACTACGATATTATCAAGTGTTAGTTAGGTGGAGCGTATGCGTGTAAACTATTTTCATTGTTGTTGGCTGTAATTAAATTGATGTATTTAATTATAATTGATTAGTATTTTTATTATTTTTATAAGGGTAACAAAAACTTGCCATTCGTGACACGGTGTGGGTGGGAAAAGTTTGGAGCCATACGCGTTAACCCCTAACTCAGAGCGTATAAACAACAAGAACAAATGGACGTACAAATTGGTAAAAGAAAGTTGACAGGTTTGTACGGCACGCAATAGCATTTATAGTATCAATCAGTTTATTTTCGGAAATTGCTGCATATTTCAAGGGTTATTTGGGTTGGAATTGTTTTTTGGGTTTCTGTGCCAAATTTTTTGCCAAGAGCTGGTGGGACGTAGCGTGGGTGTGTCGTTAAGATTACTACCTAAGTACTTGGCAACAATGTAAGTCATAGTGGTAGCTATACATCTTGAATGTTTTTTGTGGAAACCCCTTTAAGCACATTTTTGAGGCAGCAGCAACGCCTCTGTGGTTGCTGTCAATTCAAAGGACAGCACACATAAAAAGTTTCTGTTCAACGTTGTACAGTGGTCTGGATTTGAAGTTCAGTTGGGAGAAGACAAAATTGACGACATTCCTAATAATGAATTAATTTGGTAAAGCTGCACTCAGACCCGACTGATCTCAGCCAGAACAATTCTGAAAACAAACTTAAATATTGCACTGGTTCCAGTCGAGTGATATCGTACATCGAGTTTCTATGCCTGCCAAAGTGGAATATCCTTCTTCTTGCTAGAGCATCACACTCTGTCTGCAATTCACAAAACCTACATGTGCCCGAGTTCACGATGCCAATATTACTCAGGTGTTTCCCGTGTCTGCAGCTTATCAGCTACTTCGTTCCCAGGAATGCTCTTATGTCCAAGGGAGACTTTTTTTCATTTATCTAGTCAACCAATTTATGGCGGCCTGACTGTTATTAGTATTTTTATAGATTTCCATTTTTTGCTGATTTGAACGAAATCATAGATGCAGATTATAGATGCCCCTTGGACAGACAATTGAACATAGACATATGGATACCTTGTTGGTCCCAACTCTCTTCCTTTGCCTTTTACCCAAATGTAGTATGCGAACCACTGTGCGTTGGCGTCGGCTACCGACCGCCAGCTGCGGCGGCTGTCACAAATCCACTACCTCTACTGGCGCCCTACGATTGCCATTTGTGCGCGCACGCCACCAAACACGACGCGTATACTGCTGTCCTCCCCCCTTTTGGCACAGCCATGGGCTCCTGTCATAGTCGTAGTCTTTGACTGCTGTAGTAATAACAATAACACAAGCAACGGCAATGCCAAAACTTTAATGAGCACAACTTTTATAAATGAAAAGACATTGCTTGGAACATGTATTCTCTGCGTGCGCCAAGTAAATGTGTGTCATTGGGGCTGCACTGCAGTCAGTGACAGTGAGACCTTAGGTCTGGAAAGCATATCAAGTGCTGCAGTAGCCAAAGCTGGAGTGTTGGAAGTGGGCTTCACCTGGTTGGTACTAGCTATGAGCCAAATTGTAGCTGCAGCAGCGACACACGTTGAAGGCATTGAGGATGATGATGGCGACATTCTGTACGAGGGGGATCCGCGTCCTATGCCCTATGCCTTTGAAAAGGAGCTCATCGAGAAGTCTAATAAGCATATACGTCTATCTGCCGGCTTTGTGCCTGTAACGAAAGGTTCGAGACATATAAATACATATAGCTTTGGGATAACCATAAATCTAGAGACCGGGCTGTTTGAAATGTTTTAAAATTATAAAAGCAGTGAAAATAGACTTTACGCTGTAACAAGAGCTCTTGAACACTTAGCCAGGTTCGTCAAGAGAAAAGTAGATGCCTGGTGCATTAAGCGCAATTATTTTTATCTAAAGCCGGGCTCAAACATTTAGTGCTCTTAATGATGTCCTAGCTATTAAGCTAGGGCGGCTCCAGAAAAACATTTTCGAAAGGGTGTCACAATTTGACTTCAGTGTGAATTCTGACTGAAAACTATGGTGTATCTTTTATTTTGGGGAGTCCGCTCTGCAGAACCACCCGTGCCCTGTATCCGCATCCGCAAATGGCAAACTTTACCGATACACAGCTAATGAAAACCCAAACCAATTTTTCTATATTTCCATAGATTTATCTTATCTTTCGAAATAAATTTTTCAGTCTATCCTCTGACGCATAAATTCTACGCCCATCACGAGCAGCGAAAGCCTTTGGAGCCGCAGCGTTTTTTGCGCTATACCGAGGTAGCTCAGCATGAAAGACGCACAAAGTTGGGTACTCCACTGCTGGAATCTCAGGTTTATGGCTGGTTACCGCTTTCCAGCAATTTTAGAGAGCATGCTGGAGCTGCCGTACATTTGAATTTTATGCATGCACCCAAACTTCGTTGCCGTATGACCGTTCATGGAGAGAAATTAACAGCCGAGAGAATTACGGAAAGAGCTCCGTTTAATGGGTTGCGTTTTCTTATACATTGAAGAAGTAGCTTACGCGGAGCAATCTCTAGGAAAAAACAAAGCATACATGCTATTTGGGTTTTACCTTAAAGATATTTTTATAACAAGTTGTTATTCCAAACTTTCTTTAAAATAAAGGGCCATTCCAGTCATGTTACGGAGTTAAAGAATTTTCTTTTTAATCTTAATTCTGGTGATATTGACGGCCAGTTTGAACTCCTAAACAAAATCATAGAACTAAAAACAAACATTCGAATC
This sequence comes from Chymomyza fuscimana, assembly GCA_949987675.1. NCBI lineage: Eukaryota > Metazoa > Arthropoda > Insecta > Diptera > Drosophilidae > Chymomyza > Chymomyza fuscimana. The sequence goes on from OX465090.1 coordinate 40,283,928, forward strand.
TTTTATCTACTGGAAATTCAATTTATAACTTAGCTTTAAGTCAAAGCAACCAGAGCTTTATTAAACATTTATAAATACGTTACTGTCACTTTAAACAATTTTTAAACCAAAATAAATGATAAGCTAAATTGTTTAAACTTTAAAGTTTTAACAGACTACCATTTTATGGCCAAATTGCACAATCGTAATATTTTATTGCACAAATTCGATTCACAACAAGTTGGCAGCTCTGTCAATGTTTACTATTTATAATTGACTTTTGTTTGCCTTGCGAATTATTTAAACATCCAAAAATTACATACTTAAAAATCGTTTAAGAAAAAAATTCAACTTTTGTGCTAAATATAGCATGCAAAAAGCTAGCACTGCAGCTAATTAAACCAAAATTAACATTTTATTGGTGAGTAAATAAGAATAAGAGATTACCGTCTTTGTCAGCAGCAAAGTTCACATTTTATAGCTTCTGCCGACAGCCGCGGCATCTCGGCTTAATCACTTTCGATTTCAACAAAGCATTATTTGTATTTACATATAGCGACAAAAATGCAGCCGAATTCAAGCAACAATGACAGAGAGGATAGGAATGCAACACATATCTTTAACCCCGAAACCCTGCTGGATGCGTTTTTCCTGCCTATACAAAAGTTTTGTAAGCAACATGCAAACACACATATTACATACGTTTATAATTATAATATTTCTCTCTTGAAAAGGGCAACATGTGCGCCGTGTAGCATATTTTGTTATGTCCGAGCTGGGTGGCTATGAAATCTTTGATGCCGTAGCTCTTTGGTGTGTGCGCAATCCGCATATTGCACTTTGTTTGCTAGCAGCTGGTGTAGTTTTTGTACTACCATTTCTTATTATATTTGGATTCGGTATTGCTACCATGGTTATGACTTTTACTGGCATTTTGGTGTTGGAAGGTATGTTTATGCTTTACTATACATTTGTGAGTTGTAGGCACTAGCTCAATCTTATAACTAATTTGCAGGCACTCTACTAACCGTTGTATCCATGATGTTCTTTGCCTGCCTTGGAGGTTTGGCTATCGGTGTCATGTTCTTTGCTGTTGTAGCTGCGGCTGCTTATTTTGGTTTTGCGCATATTTATGGTTATTATGGCGATATGGAGCGTCTTAAGAGAGCTGTTTGGAAATTTGTACAAAACCAAGGCCCAAAAAAACCGCAACCAGTTGCCCAAGCTCAAACTAATGGCGCATCTAATGTAGAGACCATTGAGTCGAATGCTTAATAGCATGCTGTACTTAGCGAGAGAGAAATTATAATAGCCCAATGATTTAAAGACTGCGACATGAATTTCACAAATAATGTTATCAATTTTGAATTTAATAAAAGTATAAAATTAGTTTCGTTTGAAAATGCCTAAAGCCGCCTTGTGCTGTGTGTCAATAAGTTGGCAGCCTTGCGTTTTGAGTACATACCCTAAAAGTATCGATAACGCGCCAGCTTTTAGTATTAGAAAAAATCAGCTACAAAAATTCATATTTTAAATATTCGCTGAATTATCAAAATAAAATGTATATTTGTTTAGCACTACTACTAACGTTTTTTTAATTTATTGCATAAAAAAGGGCAAAACTGCGCAGGCATGCAGCCCAGAGTTTTACAGATTACAAAATGTCCAGGCTCGTTGCATAAAATTGTAAATTACGAAGAAACTTGGTCGATCGAGCATAAGTCCAAATAAAAATAGAAGAAACTGCTTTCATTTCATTTATAGAAATAATAGATTGATGATCAAAATGGAAAAGAAAATATAGAAATTAAATCAGAATCATAAAATATATATATATAAAAGCAGCATAATACGTCAACTCCTTTCTCTCTATGGTTTTCTTTACTCTCTCCTTTTCTTCACTTCATAGTACGAAACTACAAAAGAAGCAACAATAAAAAACATGGCGGATTTAAGGCGAATTTTCGTTCATTTCGTTTTGCGTGCGTATTAAAAACAAAACAAAAAAAATAAAGCGTATACAATATATATATAAAAGCAGCATAATACGTCAACTCCTTTTCTCTCTATGGATTTCTTTACTCTCTCCTTTTCTTCACTTCATAGTACGAAACTACAAAAGAAGCAACAATAAAAAACATGGCGGATTTAAGGCGAATTTTCGTTCATTTCGTTTTGCGTGCTTGAACAGGACGTATAAAAAGTGAGCTTGAAAATTTGTTTTAAAAGCAATTTGATAATTTAATAAGCTTATAAATGTGGTATAATTATTGTAGAAACGTAAGTATTTTTTAATAAAGTTTATTTTATATAAATAGCATATAGTAATTAAGTACTAAAAAAATTTTATTTGCTGACGTCACTTGCTTATTCTTCTTATGCAACGTTTTCTTCACTTTACTATTTTTATGGGCACAACTGTACCCAACCGTAAAAGGAGCAACCAACAATGAGCATGGCGAATTCAAGGCGAATTCAAAACACGCCATGCGATTTTGCTTTCACTCTACGTTCGTTCATTTCGTATTGTGCACGTGAACAGGACGCATGAAAAGTGAGCTTAAAAATTTGGTTTCAAAACAATTTGTTTGAGAATTTAATAATATTACAACTGTTGATATAACTAAATTTGAATTATTTGTAAGATCTACAAAATATAAATTAATTCAATAGGAAATTTTGGTTTTCGGCATCTCACAAAGACATACAGATATAAAATAATTTGCAGTAGTTTATTTACAATCACGTATTTCGCAACTTGTTGGAAGAAAAATTAATTTTTTTCAATACGAAAGTTATGTGCGCATCTAGGCAGCCATTTTAGATAAACAAGAAAGTATAGGTAAAGTGCTACCTACATACATGCATACATACATACTGACACGTATTCATGATGTACATATACATATATAAAAAAAAAAAATCAAAACAAAGCTTCGAGATTTTGCTACAAACAAAAAAAAAGCAAGTAACTTTTAAATATTGTTATAGGTCTATAATTCTTTAAGGTTTAGACAAAAAAAAAAAAATTATTTTTAATAATAATGTGAAATACAAAATGGTTGAGCTTTTAAAAATGAAATGTTCAGCAATTCTGCAATTTAAAACAAAATATCCTTTTGATGGCCCACGGAAATGAGTTTGTTTACAAAAGATTTATAACATTCAAAATAGTATAATTTTAAATATACATGTACATATATATTTTCATCCTCAAGAATTCTGACTTTATCATCTTAACAACACCATGGACGATAATGAAAATGATGAATATCAAGAAGATGTATCTACTGACAGCAATGACAGCTTGATGGAGACTAGCGATCAGGAATGGGACGACCAAGTACCACTTACTACTTGGGATGAATTAGCTCTAAAACTGCCCTTTATCCAATGGCTGATAGAAAACTTAAATCTGCCAGATAATGGCAATCTTAAATTGCAGCAGGTGAAATTCATTTTGGAAAGACAGTAAGTATATAGTACCTATATATACATACATAAGGGTGAAAATAAATGGACTTTTTTCAAAAACATGAAAATAATTTTAGGCCAATTTTTTAGCCTATCTATTCTAGATTCTGGATTGTTTTGATTTTACTTTGAAATTGAAAATATACATCCAACGAATTTACGAAAAACGGATAAATTTAAATATTGGAGTAGCTCGAGTAGAAAAATAAATTGGCCCAAAACTAATTTTCCAAAAAAATTTACAAAACGATGGGAAGACAGAGTTACATAATTTTATATGTACATACATATCTTTTTTTTTTAACTTCAGGTACGGTCCTGTATGGCTTTTAAACTCAATGTTTGTTTTAATTGGCAAACTAGAAGTTGAAGCTAAAGCGGTAAGTTGCAAATTATATTTTAAGCTCAAGTTATAATTGTTTTGTTTAAATATACATATTTATGCATATTATTTTTTGTGCTTGTTAAGTAAAGTCGAGCTGTTTCTTTGTTGCTATTTGTCCTTAGAATGCAAATTTTTATTAAGCCATATCAACTCGCAATAAAAATGTTAGTTTAGGGACTTCCCCAAAGTATATTTAACTTTTTTTCTGGTTATTAATTGTGAATTCAAATGAGTAACGAAAAATGATTGGAAATAATGCTGCAGACCAAAACACATGAGAATTTAACTCTTTGCTACAAAATTTGTTCATATTTCAGAAAAAACCTAATTTAAAAATTCATAAGATCAAAATGCACTAAGCGGTAGTGTACTTGAAACAAATTTGTACTCAATTTTGAATTTAAATGCATCTATACCAGAGCTCGTCAAAAAGGTCGACCGTTTTGCGTTGTCCAAAAATAACTCTTATTTACTGAGTTTTTGAGCAATGTCTCAGAGAGCAACCGTTCACATTGCTCTTTTAATAAATCGGTCTGCGCTCAACGAATAACCGATATTTTGTTTTACTTTTGCTCTGGTTATTCGCCAACCGTTTGGTCGCGAGAGAAAAAATAAAGGTCTTTTGCGTTTGTATGCGTGTATGTGAGTGAGGCGTCTGTTTGGGCTTGTTAGTAGCATATGTTTTTCAAGGCACGGGAAGACTTTAAGGCGTTATAACTTGGAAACTACTAGAGATACTTACACGATTTAAAAACTAGTCTTGTGTACTTTTTTGAGATCTACAATATTTTGATACACACCAAAAGCGAAAAATGGCAAGGGGGTGGGTAAAAATACGAAAAACTGCGTTGTTTTAAATTTGGCGTCATCTACTGCTGAAAATATGAACTTCTGGGTATACCTTCCAATACAAATAAAACTCGAAATTCAATTTTCATAATTTTTTGCCTTGAACGTTTTTTTGTACGACTTATACAATTCGAGATAAATGGGCCGACACAAAAAGTGCAGCATTCTCAACAAAGCAAATTAAAACGTAAAAGACCGTTTGCGCTGACATTTATTTTTTCGGTTGGTCTGCTGATGCTAATGTGCGAGCGCTCAATCAGTTCGCTCTCAATAAGATGTTATTGAAAGAGCGTAACAAGAACTGCTCAACTGTTAACACTCAGCTGAAAACCGAAATAAAGCGAAGCGAAGTGTTATGCTCAGAGAGAGAGCAAACGTGCATGGTTTTTTCGGTTGTGGTTGCGAGTAGACCGCAAAGAAAAAAACGGTCGACCGTTATTTACGAGCTCTGATCTATACTAATATATGCTGCTTTTATTATTTTTTGCAGATGTATGATAAGGCAATGGCTGAAGATTTGAATGAGAGCCCACCGCCAATCTAGGCATCCTAAGCCTATGATCCACAAAGACGTTTGTTTCCAGTTTTCTGGCGACATAACAAAAACAATGCATTACAAAGTTTTTATTAAATTAACAATTAAATCATTACAATATAGTATACCATCGATCTAAGCATCTAATGCTAATGCATACCAAAAAAAAACATTTTAAATTTAACTTAATTTACCGTCCACTATGTAAATGGTATACTTGTGTTATAAATAAAATCAGATGCATTATAACTAGCAGTTTTTTCTATTTAGCACAAAAAACTTAGCACTGTATTTTACTTTATTTATAATTTATTTACAATGATAATAATAGTTAAAAACTAATAATTAACGTAAAATATAATAGCACTGCAACTAAGGCTCGTCATATTCGTTAACGGTTAGCAAACAAAAATTTCAACGATTGCTTGCTATAAAATATACCAAAAAAAAAATACTTGTTAGTATCGACAAAACACAAACTATCGTCTTATCGTGCAACGTATCGATAGCTATTCATCACTTAGTCGTCGCCATTATTTTTTTGCAGCCAAGAATTTGTTGTACAGACATTTTCATATTTAAGTGTAAAGTTAAATAAAAAAAACCTGCTCTAAAGCAGAACAAATAATTATTGACGCGGTAAGTAATTGAAGTTGCACATTTTAAAAGCCTTTCTAAGTGATTTTAAAACAATTTGTTGTTGGAGAAAAAAAGTATCTACATTGTGTGCGTGTGTGTGTGTGTCCCCTTTCTGTGTAAAACAAGACAGCAAGCTACAAACAAGCTATCAGCGGGGGTGTGGTATGCAGGCATACATACAGCAATATGTGCGTGTGTATGTTTTAGCTATTGTGTATATACAAATAAATTTTTTTTTTCTGTTTTTAAACAATCTTTTTTTTTTCAAAAGTAAACAATTGTTAAATGTACTTAACGTGCGTTCGTTTTGTAGCAAAGTGTAGCAATGTAACGCATTTCTGATGTCTTTAATTTAATGTTGTAAAGTATGCCATCGTAAACATACATACTGTAAAGCGTTGCCAGCTATGTGCAATGGTAAACATTAATTGTATTTATATGTGGTTTCAAAGTTTAAATGTAACAACTTATGTTTCTTTCAAAAAAGTTAATTTTTTTTGTTTAATCTTTAATGTTGCTGCATTTGATTTTATTATGCGCTATCTGCTTGACATATGGCAACACCGCTGCGCTGCATTGCATTTCACTTGAAAGTTGCTGCTGCTTTCCCCACTTCCACTTATGTACACCTTATGCGCGCTCTGTGCAGTTGCCCTTTCCTCTAGCCTCTCGCTCTCACACACTTTTATGTTTAGTGCACTGCGATGCGCCTGCTGCGGCCGCCGCCGCCGCCTCTGCTGCTGCTGCTGCTGCTGTGAACGTCGTTGTTTTTATCGCAGTCGGCTTCGTTGCCGTATTCGTTGTTTCTCACTCGTCGCAGCAAGAAGTTAACTTGAGCAGCAGCGGAAGAAGCAGCATAAACAAGAACAAGTTTTAAAACTTGCCACATTTAAGAGAGGATAAGCGGAGGCAGCAAAGACGCAAAAAATAAATAATTCTTTTTTTGTTCAAGTGTTGTTTTAGTGCTGTGTTTGGTGCGAGAGTGACAAATATTTAAACAAGAAAAGTAATTAAGCATTGCATACATATGTAAATTGATAAATCAGTTTCAATAATTATTCCAAGGTTTGTGGCATTTACTATTTAAAAGAAAATATAAAGCAGGTAGCTCACACCATGTAGATATATACAGCTGAAGCATATGAGGTACATTATATAGGCAGCGCGTAGCGCGTTCGCGGAAATGTATCTGAGTAACGCTTTTTGAGGATTGTATTTCTTTTAAAGAGACCAGAGCGCTGGTTCCGGTTCCACATTCTTTAACGTTTTAAACCATCTCGAGTTACGCTGCTTATGCTTAAAAACTAATTGCTTTTAAGGGGCACATATATACATAAAACACTTGCACAGATAAGTCTACGTACAGTTTCTAGTGTATATTTTATGTTCCATTTCATCAAGAAATCAATTTTCATGTATTTGTTTATTTGTGCTTTACCAAGCATTACACCAAAAAGTTATTACACTAATCGCTGTTTGTGCTGTGCCCGGTCAGGAACCCGCTGTGTTTGTAGAGATAAGCCATATTAGAGAGATAGAGCGAAAAGTTCTAATTTCTAGCAGTCTCTCGTTATGTTGAAACTCTCAACAATGCCGCAGCATAGTTTTGCTTTTTGGATTGTTCTGCAAACTACCTGAGTTTTACCTGTAATTTTACCTTATGCAGCTCGTCTTAGATTCGTGTGTATGTGCGTACATGGCTTCCGTTTTGCAGCAGTTTCTGATATGCACGTCAAGATCATCATGCCTTATACATACACATATATTTATTTTTCTTTCTTTTTTTTTTTCTTACAGGTGTGGTGTAAATCGCCTCAATCACCAAGATGAGTTATATGCCAGCGCAGAACCGTACAAGTAAGTACAGCAGCAAATCATGCAAGAGGCATTAAATTCATGCACGAATTGGCCAAGTTTCTTACAATTTGCCAAAGATTATCCATTGCGTCAGAAATCGATGGTTTATGCCGCAAAGAATTTATATAATTGATCCTTAGTATTCCAACATCATCTATATAGATAGAAGATAGATTTAAGCTATAAACTTGGCATGTCTCAATCCCAACTGCTCGAACTTTGCATATATACAATCAGATGAATTCCTCACAGTTTATTTTACCAGACTAGCGCAGTGAAATGTCAGGAATTTATTTAGTCTCACAGACCTAATATGACACTGAAATTTTTCTAAATCAATGAATCTTATTTCGAATAGATTTCTAGCGTGTTAGACTGCTCCTTTGTTGACATTGGAAGTCATTGTTTATGCTTTGTTATGCTGAAACCAAATCCGAATAAACTGCAGCTTCAGTTAAAGTCTATAAAAAGTTTGTTTTGGTCTAGATTGCAAGACAACGAACAAGAATATATTTGTTCGACGTTTGAAAATTCTATTATTTATGTTTGTCCAAAGGCTCTTTTAAACGGATACATATAATTGATTATTAGTACAAATTTGAAGACCGATAAAGAAGATTTTACAAAGTTAAAAAATCATAAGACTTTCCCAGATATTGTATATATTGTATTTTATATACTGCAGGGCAGTTACGTGACAGCTTTTGGTTGATCTCTATCTCCTCCCAATTTCCGCAGCTACGCCAGAAGGAATATCTTAAGGGCATTAGGGTAGGTAAGGTAGGTAGGTAAGGGCGGCTGCTGGCTTGAAAAGCCAGCACACTTAGGCCTAGACTGGCCCGTTGTGAAACCGCGAATCTCTCTTTAACCCTTCTCCTGAGATGACCATTCCTACGTCTACTAAGAGCCTCACAGGAAGAGAAGAAGTGCTCTACTGATTCAACTTCTTCTTCGTCTTTGCAGCTTCTGCCAAAGTTATGGCTCGGAACGTTTATTCTGGTCGCATGTGTCCCGACAAGCCAGTGTCCGGTGATCGCTCTGACAACTGCCGAACACTGCGACCGTTTGAGTTCACAGAGCCTTATGGTTCGTTTTGGGTTAATTTTAGGCCATATTTGGCGACTAATTGTGCAATGGGGTGTATTATAACACAGCCTTTGTACTTAGGAGCTAAATTTTTCCCTAGTTAGTAGCTTGAAAGTGGCCATTGGAGGGTAGAGGTCGTGCCCCGTCTGGTCAATTCATCTGCTATTTCAATAGCATTAAATTAAATTAAGGGCATTAAATTTAGATAAATTTTGCTATAAAACAAGTATAAGTCGTTTAATTAAGACTAAGACATTCTGGTACTATATGGGTCAAAATTTCAATCAACAAAAGCTGCAAATAGGGTAGAGCACCCGTCGACATTTTTAACAAATATCTTTATGGCCATCTATTGCGTTTTGTTTTTAACCTCGTCAGTCAAATGCTATAAAAATATCATTCATTGAATTCTTTAATGGATTCTGTTTGCATTTGTTAAATCTTGTACCCAAAAGTTCAAGCGTATTTTAGATTTGTGCAACAGGCAAAATAAATCATAGCTTACCAAAGATGCTCCTTTTCCTTAAACAGTTCAAATGTAATATCTGATCTTTTTCCTAAAGCCGACAATCCGCAATACAAAACTTGGTGCAGTTATCACCTTATTTTACCTCCCAACACCTTCTTTACGTATATGTATCATCCGATTTTTGATAGCTTTGACCGTAACGTATTTTAAGTACCATGGCATATAAGTGTGCTAAGTGGGGGCGGGGTCGGATAACATGAGTTCACAATCCTACCGGCTTACGAATATACCGCATCTTTTGGTAAAATTTGTGCTTAAGAGATCTTCGAGATCGTGTAGTTCATACAGACAGATAGGTGAACGGATAGATGAACAAAGCTCAATAGATAACCGAGTATAAGCTTAGTATGGTCTTCTCTATCTATTAATTATATTGCGCAAATCTATATCCCGATTCCTTTATTATTATCCGGCATTTTATTCGGATTCGTTTAGAAACCGAATGTATGGTGCCAATTTCAAGCTAAACAGTAATAGATAAATATTTTTAATTATTTTTTTGTCAATCAACCCAAAATAAAGCATGCTTCAATAGTTCATGTCTCGCATAAAAAAAATGTCCTTCTAATAGGAATAGCATAGTCGTGGATAATTTCCCTCGAAAGGTGTAAAGCTGTGCTGAGCAAGGGAAATATGTGTAGATTCGGATTAGGGAGCACGCAAAAACGAATCCGAATAAAATTGTTCGTTGTTTTTTTCGGGAGCACGGCCGATTATGTTGTTTTTTACGATTTTGTTTTAAAGGTTTTGTTATAGTAGCATGAGAAACACAGTCGAATTGTTTATGTTACCTGCTAAGATATTTCGCATGTTTAATTCCCACAGGCATACTCTGTAGAAACATGAAAACATTTCATCCAATGCAGTAAATTTTTTTGACAGCTTCCTACTATGGATATCTATCTATTAAACTTGGTTGTCATTCGCTGCGAGATTATCAGAGCTTAAAATAAAAACCATTCAACAATCTTGTGCTTTTCATCATCTATGCCTTTATGTTCGAGTTCTTTCTGTTTTTGTGTTTTGATATACATATATACATATTGTTGTTGTTTTTGTTGTAAATGCGTCACATTTGATACGAGGGGTCGTGGGTGATTGGGTGGTTGGGTTGTTCCTGGCATGCTCCTGTGGCTTGGCTGCACTCGCCTTGGTCTTTTTGTTTTTTTTTTTTGCTTTTGCAATTTAAAATTTTATGCTGCTAAAAGGGAAAATCGAAAGAAAAAAGTGAAAAAAAAAACCAAGTAAAAATCCTTTGTGGCAGTTGTTGTTGGTGGGCGTTGTTGCCACTTCATTTGCATTCTTCTGTGAAAATGTCGGTTGGGGGGACGACTTGTATATATAGTACATCTATATACATTCATATACATACTATATACGAGTATATGCGTACCCTTTGACTGCAGCACACACATGTAGTACATACACGTGTCAGCCGCCCTTTAGTTGGTATTTGCTTGTGTGTGCGCATTTTTTGTGCTCTCTCATTTTCGACTTGGTTGAACTTTTTGCCAGCCTCATCACTGAAGTCCTGTTCCGTAGCCCCGCCGCAAGCTCTTAACCATAGCTTCTTTTATTTTTGCGCAAAATTTAATTAGTGTGCAGCAGCTCCACTTAACAGCTTTATAAATTATGCTGTCGATGGCATTCACAGCTCTTCAGTGTTTGGCCCACTTGAGGATAAGGCACAAAAAGCCTTTAATCGATCAGGGAAATGAAACGTTGAATAGATTTAGATAGAGGGGGGCGAATTTTGAAACCATGGGCGTGTTTTGGTTCAACGCTTGCTTCCATGCATAATGCAAAATGAAATCTCTGAGTTGGCATAATTGAGTTGTAATGAAGCAAACAACAAACCGCCCAGATCGTTATTTTAAGCCCAGCCGGCACTAATGGTCACAAACTACAGAAATTTTTGGATTTCGTTCAATACCAAGAAATTGATTAGACTTTAGCATGTTGTATTCAAAACAGGGGGGATCTAGAAAAACAAAAATTTCTGGAAGGAATATGTTGTAAGAAATTCTTGTGGAACTATATGTAAATTGAAGGATTGTAGGAAACTCTAAAATTTCGTAAGGAGGCCAAGGACAGATTTAAAAAACTCACTGTTATAAAACATACTGCTGACTCTGTTGAAACGCTGATATTCTGTTGGGTTCGGACCCCCAAGACCTTCCCTTACAATGATTTAGCAAAGTTAGCTTAAACTTTAAAGGAATCCAAAAATGTGTGTCTTAAATTTCAACATGTTGAAAATTGTATGGAAAGATTTTTGGAAACTATATTTTGAAGAGTCTGGAACCCCAAGACAAAGCCATCTTAGACTACAAATAAATCCAAAAATGTGTCCACCAACTCTTATCCTTATAAAAAAGTGTATTAGAATTTTTCAAAACGGCCAGTCCTTGAGCTTCCATGTAGTTAGTTCTTGCAGAGTTTGTAAAAGTGTTTGGGGTCATTGGCTTGTTGCATTGCGAATCCCAGGCCGCTAAGTTCTTTTTCCACAGCATAACTTTTAAAAAGACGCTTCAAGCTCTGATTGTGTTTGCGCTCCTCCTTAACGATTGTTTGATTGTCTGAAAACTTTTTAGCAGCAGTGTAAACTTCAGACAATTTCTTTAATGCAAGGACAGATTATTTGAATGTTTATAATCAAACTAATCCAAATTAAAAACCTTTACAAAGTCTTGTCATTTGCTGCATCACAACCACTCTTTTTATAGAGAGCATATTCCAACTGGCTCTGGGCCAGATGCTTTGATTGCTTGTTCTGCATAAAATTCGAAATGTAGCTGGACAGCGTTCTTTTTTTTTTTTTTTGTACTGCTGCTTCCAAACCCCACGCTGTTTGCATGCAAAAAAAAAAAATGTATCCTGCGGCCCTCAATTTGTCACATTCATCTAAAAAGAATTTGTTGTTGTTGCTGTTGTTGTTGCTGATACTACCCATATACTTTGCTGTCACTTGCTTTGTTAGATGCCACTGAACCATTGCCTTTCTGTCTCTACCCGCTGAAGTGTCATAAAATGCTGGGATAGAAGTATAAAGCAAGTCTCGGTCTAGAGCAGTTGATTTGTCAGTCTGTGTTTGTTTGTGTCTCAATCACTTTAATGCATTTTCAAAGAATTTGCACCACCGTCTAAGCCTTGGCTCTATTTGGATTTGAGCAAGGGTTGCTTGCTTAATCCATTACATATTCTTAATTACAATAAACGTTGTAAATATGTACGTATAGGTTGATCTTTTCAATTTGCATTACTGCTTAAGATTAAATATTTATTTATTTATATTTTGTAACATTCTTATTTCTAGTGTCCCATAACAACCAATATAATCCGCCGGATTTGCCGCCCATGGTCTCGGCCAAGGAACAAACACTAATGTGGCAGCAAAATTCGTATCTGGGTGACTCCGGCATACACTCGGGCGCTGTTACCCAGGTACCTTCGCTGTCCGGCAAAGAGGATGAGGAAATGGAGGGAGATCCACTTATGTTCGATTTGGACACTGGTTTTCCTCAAAACTTTACACAGGATCAGGTGGATGATATGAATCAACAGCTAAGCCAAACGCGTTCTCAACGCGTACGCGCTGCCATGTTCCCGGAAACTCTTGAGGAGGGCATTGAGATACCATCAACTCAATTTGATCCGCAGCAGCCTACAGCTGTGCAACGTCTGTCGGAGCCATCACAAATGTTGAAGCATGCGGTGGTTAATCTAATCAACTATCAGGACGATGCGGAATTGGCAACACGCGCCATACCCGAGTTGATTAAGCTGCTCAACGATGAGGATCAAGTAGTTGTCTCTCAGGCTGCCATGATGGTGCATCAGTTATCCAAGAAGGAGGCTTCACGTCATGCCATCATGAACAGTCCCCAAATGGTGGCCGCACTTGTGCGCGCCATTTCCAATAGCAACGATTTGGAGAGCACCAAGGCTGCAGTGGGCACCTTGCACAACTTGTCGCACCATCGCCAAGGTTTGCTGGCTATATTTAAGAGCGGTGGCATACCTGCTTTGGTCAAGCTGCTCTCTTCGCCCGTAGAGAGCGTACTTTTCTATGCAATTACAACGCTGCACAACTTGCTGCTGCATCAGGACGGCTCCAAGATGGCCGTTCGTTTGGCTGGTGGCCTGCAAAAGATGGTTACACTGCTGCAGCGCAACAATGTTAAGTTCTTGGCCATTGTCACTGACTGTCTGCAGATTCTGGCCTATGGCAATCAGGAGAGTAAACTAATTATCTTGGCCTCTGGTGGCCCAAACGAATTGGTGCGCATAATGCGCTCCTACGACTATGAGAAGCTACTTTGGACCACATCGCGTGTACTTAAGGTACTCTCCGTGTGCTCCAGCAATAAGCCAGCAATTGTAGATGCCGGCGGCATGCAGGCATTGGCTATGCATTTGGGCAATATGTCACCGCGTCTTGTTCAAAACTGTCTCTGGACTTTACGCAATCTGTCGGATGCAGCCACCAAAGTAGAGGGTCTTGAAGCCCTGCTGCAATCGTTGGTTCAAGTCTTGGGCTCTACAGATGTGAATGTGGTAACTTGTGCTGCCGGTATTTTGTCCAATCTGACGTGCAACAATCAGCGCAACAAGGCCACAGTTTGCCAAGTGGGCGGCGTTGATGCTCTAGTGCGCACTATTATCAATGCTGGTGATCGTGAAGAGATTACTGAGCCAGCTGTATGCGCCTTGCGCCATTTGACTTCGCGTCATGTAGACTCTGAGCTTGCACAAAATGCTGTGCGTCTTAACTATGGCTTGTCGGTGATTGTCAAGCTTTTGCATCCGCCATCACGTTGGCCGTTGATTAAGGCTGTCATTGGGTTGATTCGCAATTTGGCTTTATGTCCGGCCAATCATGCGCCGTTGCGAGAACACGGTGCCATACATCATCTGGTGCGGCTGCTAATGCGCGCATTCCAAGATACAGAACGCGTAAGTAGATAAATTCAAATGAATCGAAGAAAATGGCTTATTTATATTGACTTATTATTCTGTTACACAGCAACGTTCTTCAATTGCCACAACTGGCTCCCAGCAGCCATCCGCCTATGCCGATGGTGTACGCATGGAAGAAATTGTCGAGGGCACTGTGGGAGCTCTTCATATTTTGGCACGCGAATCGCATAATCGTGCGCTTATACGCCAGCAGTCGGTTATTCCGATCTTTGTACGTTTGCTATTTAACGAAATCGAAAACATTCAGGTAAGTGTTGCATAAAGCTATGTACCAGGAATTGTATAATTGTTAATTATTATCACCGATTACTCCCTATAGCGCGTTGCTGCTGGCGTGCTTTGTGAGTTGGCTGCCGATAAGGAGGGTGCCGAGATCATTGAGCAAGAAGGCGCTACTGGTCCGCTTACCGATTTACTGCACTCACGCAATGAGGGCGTAGCCACGTATGCTGCAGCCGTGCTATTTCGCATGAGCGAAGATAAGCCGCAGGATTATAAGAAGCGTCTCTCCATTGAGTTGACCAATTCGTTGCTGCGCGAGGATAACAACATTTGGGCCAATGCTGATCTAGGCATGGGTCCGGACCTACAGGTGCGTTTTATAGAATAGCCAACTATGTAAAAACTCTTATCAAATGGGTTCTTGTGTTTTTCTTTTGTATGTTATTGTAAAAAGCTTTGTGTTTTCTATTATTTTGTTGCCTTGCTTGTTCAATATCTAGTCTGTAGTTAGTCTTATTGTATGTGTGTGTGTGGGAAACTGGGTTCATAGCTACTGAGATTCTAATGATACCAAAGATCTATAGATCACAGCTACTAAGTTCGCAGATTCAAAAATTATTAAATATAAATAAACACACACATGCGAAAATAATGTACACTGATACATTGAAGCGCAGCAAAGCAGACTTGTAAATAAATTCGTAGACTTTGATAAACTCATAAACAAACATATGCCACATACGCTCTATATAAAACCATAAATATATATATATATATGAAGAAAATGGAATCACTTTTATTGTTAGTTTTAAGTGAGTAGAGAAAATTGGTTCGTAGATTCAGTTCGTTTGTGTATATATTAAACAAAAAAAGTTTTTAAAAAACAAATTTTTTTTGTATACTTTTTGTTTAAGAAAAAATTAGAATTTGGTTTTTGTCTTAACTTTAGTTGGTTTAAACACCTTTTTGTTTTTTGTTCTAATTACTTTTATGTTATTAATTTCAATTTTTATTTCTTTGTTTCTTTTTCTTTACGTTATTTATTGTGTCCACAAAAAAACAAATTATATAAACAAATAAACAACAACATCAACCACACACCGACGATGTCACTGCATTAAAATACACACGCACAAAAACAAAAAACACAACCAACACAACAACCACTGACTGCTCGCGTCCTTTCAAATACGCAACACAAACACTTACATCTTCTTGTATGTGTATGTATTTGTGGGTGTGTGTTTTTCTATCCTAACAACTTTTCACTTCTGATCAATCCCAATCAATCAATCAATCAACCAATCGTTAAACCAACTACAAACACAACTGCACAAAAACATTACACACACATACACACACACGTACTTTAACCAAAAAAAAAAAAAAAAAAAAAAAACAACTACGACTACAATGAGCGCAGGATATGCTTGGACCCGATGAAGCATATGAGGGCCTTTATGGACAAGGTCCACCCAGTGTGCACAGTTCGCACGGAGGTCGCGCATTCCATCAGCAAGGTATGTACTTCTCTTGGGTTTCAAAGTATCAAAATATACTTGAAATATAAACCCTATTAAAGCTACACAAATTAAACTACATCATATGTGAAAGTTTCCCCGAACCCAACAAACTGAAGCTTAAAAAGCAGATAATGTGTCAAAATGGCTTCCACTAACCATTTACTCAATTTTATAAAACCAATTATATGTACTTTCTTAACCCAATGCCCGCCCAACCCCCCTAAAACACCGACCTTTATCACCTATTGCATACTTTTTAATCAATCGTTCAATCAATCAAGCGTTTTATCAATTTCTAGCTACATAAATAAACCACTGTACTAATTTCGTGTTCGTTATTGTTCTAACTGGCAAAAACCACAAAAATCCAAAAACCTTAACACCGCCATTAACATTATTAATCATATATTACGAACTTTGTTTAGAAACCTACGCCCGCACCCTCTTGCATGTAAAATCAAAAGAAAGTAGTTGCCCAAAATTCGTCAAGAAAATTTTCTTATCCCTTAAGTTGTGCCGTGCTGCCAACTTATACTATAAATAATGCACCGCTTAGGCTTAGCCCCTCTAGATTTTATTTGCTATAATAAAACATGAACCCAACCAAATGCAGTAAGCCAAATCCAAACTTTTAGTTTTGTTTTCGTCAATTTGATTATTATTATACATCCCTTTTAATGCTCTTATCCATCCAATGTTCCATAGTTGCATTTTTTTTATTTTAATGCTTCCAGATCTTCAAGTCTTGCTTTTACAAAAATAAATCGTTTTGCTTATAACAGCTATTAGCATAGATAGGGCGGCATTTAGGAGTTCAAATCGCAACCATTGGAACTAATAAATCTCATGTCCCATAACGCAATAAATTACACCGCTGACAGTTAGAGACATAATTGCATTGTTTTGTAAAAATCCTCGAACCTTTGTAATTCCCTTGACAAGCTTGCAAACAAAAGTAGTCACAGAAACGCTTGGATCCTCCCATACCGCAAGGCACTAGAGTTGCTGCTAACTAACAGTTTCATTATTCCATAGATCCATACATCCCAACGTAAACAAAAAAAAACAAACTAAATCCAGATCTTTGATACTTACTTCCTTGGCAAGCCTTTTAAACCTCCACAGACACAAGAACTTATGTTTAAGATGTCAACTAACTTAAAGCGTCGTCTTTTTCTTCCTCTATTTCTTTTTGTCTTGCTCTATAACTCACCTAAACATTGGGAAAATAAATCTTTTCCATGCAATAAAGCCAATCTAACAACACTAAAGCCACAAATAAACAAGAAAAAACATGAATCAACCGTAAATAATGACAAATTAAAAGTTTTTCAAAAATAAGGAAAATTTAAGCCCTATCTACTTACAGTGTAGTTGCTAGTTGCGCGACAGTTGCAAGCAAAAAAGCTTTAGAATTGTTTGCAAAATAAAAATTAGATTGACAAATGAAATCAGAGACTCACTTTGCAAGTATAATTGTTTTATATGCAAAATTTCGAGATTATGTGTCCAAAATAAACAACTAACAGCTGACTGCCATGTAGCCATGAAGGCTTTAAAAAGTATATTTTCTGTAAAATCGTTTTATATGCAAATTTTCTCAATGTAATGTGTGCAAAATAAACACACACACAATAGCTGACTGCTATGTATAACTGATCAATGAAGGCTTTATAAAGTTTATTATCTGTAAAATCGTTTTATATGCAAATGTTCACAAGACAAATAACAGCTGATTACAATCTATAAGTTATCTGTGTGTAAGCATTCAAAAGTATTTCTTTTCACTAATATTGGCTGAACATTTTAATAATTAAAAATAAAATCGTAGCTAAATTGTTAATTACTTTGCAATTATTTCTATAAAATCATTTTAATATGCAAAAACCATCTCAGAACAAGTGTTGTCAAAGTAAATGAGCAACAGCTGATTGCAACCGGCAACTGATCAAACGAAATCTTTTGCAATTATCATGCAACTACAAGTGGAAATAGCTTATAAAGTAGTTAATATATTCAATATAAATTTTTTGTAACTTAACACACACACATGTCTACACACAACTACATATATACAAACACACAGTTTACACACAATAGACTAGAGTAGTGCTTAAAACATAAGTTAGAGGGAAATAGCAAATGCACAATTTGCCCTCTCACTCAAAACAGTTTGCAACAAACTTCAAAAAACAGCAACAACAACTTTAAGCAACCGCAAATACAACAATAACAATAATTACTACTACAACAACAAGAACAACAACAACAGTCAAAAATGCATTCTCATCCTGCTGCTGACCAAAAGCAGCAACAACCACAAATGTATAAAAAAAAAATGAAATAAATAACAATTAAAAGAATTCATAGGTGAACGAATAATCTTTGCAGTTTTTTATGTAATTAAACAAAATAATTGCTCTTTGCCCAATTTATTTTATTTTTCTAAATATTATGTTTTAATTAAAGTTTTACATGTGACAAAGATGTTTTTTTTGAGTTTGCATGTATTGAGTGTTTATTTGTTGTTTGTATGTGTGTCAATATCAATATTATATTTATTAAATGCATGCAAGAGTGAAAAAGCAATAAAATATTGATCAATATATATGTTGTATTCATTTAAACGCATGCATTAAGCATACACTTAAAAGTATTAGAACTTGAAACAATTGTCTTGATGCATTTATCGATAAAATTTAAAAAAGAGTTCATCTATCTATATATTGTATTCATTTTAGCGTATACATTAATTGTATGCAAGAGTGAAAAAGAACTATAGAAACAATTGTTAATGCATTTAACGAACAAATTTAGCTATAGTTAATTTTGATTTTATTCCAATGTAATAATATTTTACTTATTTTGTAACAAAAATAATTTTCTATTTGAATTGTGCTAATATTTTGTCATTTGTTTTTGTAATTTCGCAGGATATGATACTCTACCAATAGATTCGATGCAAGGTCTCGAGATCAGCAGCCCAGTAGGTGGTGGCGCTGGCGCTGCTGGAAATGCCGGCGGTGGTGCTGGCGGCGCTGGCGGTGGTGGTGCTGCACCACCGAGCGGTGCACCCACATCGCCCTACTCCATGGATATGGATGTTGGTGAAATTGATGCAGGCGCTTTGAATTTTGATTTGGATGCCATGCCAACGCCACCCAATGACAACAACAATTTGGCTGCCTGGTACGATACCGACTGTTAGACACATACATCAACAAAACACACACACACCATTCACACACACACACACAAACTTGACGATGTCAATCAGCCAATATTGACAAATGTACCGAACGCATTCGCATTACATCAATATATAAGTACTATATAGACGCGTATATACGCAGATGTATTGCTTTTTGTAGTAGTATTCTTTTTTTTATTATTATTATTACATATGAACATTTTTTATTCACTTGCTTCACATGCTGCAAATGCATACTACATATATGCAACAGCATCCGCCACAATATATTAACTAATATTAATCTTAAATCAAAAAACAAAAAAAAAAACATCACGAGAAAAAATACAAAAAATTAAAATAAATACGATTAATATTAAAAGAAAACATCATGTGAACAAAATGTCGAAGAGTAAATGCCAATAATAGTATCAACAAAAACAAAAAACGAAAAAAACGTAAAATAAAATTTTAAACTTGGCTTGCACTTGGCGGCTCATTGAACGAAACGACGCCCAAAGTCGAAAGAAATATCGTTCAAGTGCATACAGCTTTTAAAAAATCTTATATAAATATGTATACCGTAATTGTATCTGCTAATGTTATCGGAAAATGGCAGCTAAATGCAAAATATTCACGAATACATACACACATATATTATATAATAATACAAAAAATATATGAAATGCGAATCTTACATATTACCCACATAAACAAAATGGAAATTAAACGGATGTTTGCAATAGAAATCATAAATTTAAAAATTTCTTTGTTTCAATTGTATTTAAACTGGGCGTGCTGTAAAAACGATAATTTGGGTGTGAGGGGGTTGTGCCCCTTAGTTTTTTGAACAACACATTGCCAAAATTAAAGTCGAAAAAATGTCACCGTATAGCCCCCCAAAAGGGTTTTCTCAAGTTTTCAAAACTGTCGAATCGATAGTTTCAGAGATGGAACTTTTCATAGCGCTCTATCACTAACTTTTGGTTATCTCGCGTCGAGCCTGATAATCAAGATCATCAGTTTCTATTGTGTCTTCGGGACTTGAGAGACACGATAAAATAGTTCTATTGTTTTCCACTGGATTTGAGTTATTTTAAAAAGTCCAGCATAGTTTTAAATCGGCTTTCAGCAGCAGATGCAAAATACATTTCTATTCTTCCCAAGGTTTTTGCACTGCTCTATAGCAGTGATCTTTTTAAGGTAACTCGTGACTGCGATTCCATAAACCTGCAGCGCGTGCTTCTCATTAGAACTCAGGAGAGTTTTGTATATCGCAAACATATCTGGACAGGGACATATCGGGACAGCTTTTTTTTTGGAAGACAAAAGCCATGCCATTTCGCTAGCCTTAGATAAAAATGTTTGTTGAACCATTGTCGTGTCTTCAAAGGCAAGCCTCCTATCCAATATGACCCCGAGGTATTTGTGGGCAGGTTTGTGCTTCGGCATTGATCCATGCACCTGAGCAACTTAAGAGGTTTTGTGGCAAAGGTAACGTTTCTACATTGTCTCCTAATTATGCCTATATTACAGTCAAGGGTCCTCTTCTCAAAACCCTGCGCACATTCTGGCAACGTTTTTATTGCAGTGCCAATAATATGGTTTCTGTTCATCACAGCAGTATGCGCTGGATATTGACGTATTTACTGCTTTGAGGAACCCCAGCACAGATACGTCTTTCAATTGACTCAATTGACAAAAGCCTTTCTACTAGCTGGTAGCTGGTAAAGCTGTGAATTCGGCAAACATTTTAGCTTATAAGAAAGCACCGCATGCTACACCCTGTCGAAGGCTAATTGGATATTCATAAACACTGCCAAATACATTACATGGCTTCCAGTTGTTCATGGCTGTTACGGAACCCAAAATGCCACCTTGGGATCGTATATGCCACGCTCTTAAGCTGCGTGTTCCGAAGCAGAAAGGCTCATTCTTTCGAAGGCGTTAAAGAGATTGATTGGCCTATGCGCGTCTACTTCAGTGAGCTGTTTCTCCAGCTTAGGGATCATTGCGATTAAAGTGAGCATTTCCAAATCTTTGGAGACTGCAGCAATTTTGAAACGAAATTTTTTATAGTCTTCGAAATCTAATAACTAATAATAAATAAAATAAATACAATGACTAAAAAGAAAACGCAAATAGTTAAAACATCAGTTATTGCAACCGATGTAAATAAATGCAACATATTCGATAAATAAGGTATTTTTTAGTGCATATATGTCACTAAACAAAATGCTTAAAGTTTTTGAATTTAACAGTTAAAATAGTTCAAATAAAATCGATATATGCATATTGAATCATATGGTATGAATTTTTATTTACTAACTTAAGCAACTAATCATCAATAACTTGTAAGGTCTTTATATATTGAGATAATACGCAATTTATATAAAATATTTTAAATCATATTGCAAACTATCGATATTTAGAGCAGTTTTTGTTTAGTATTTTTTGACTAAGAGGGTCACACTTTGTTGCAGCCGCTTGATTTAATATTAATTTGTGTGCGAGTGCAGCATTTTACAGCTATGTAAACGACGCCTGCATAATGGCGAATGCAGATATATTTAAGTTATTTAAAACCGTGGATCCAACTAAAATTAATGTGCCACTAAAAGAAAAGTTTGCTAAATTAACTTTATCAGCGCGCAAAAAGTTAATAGAGTGCCAACAAATGCAGCAGGTATCAGCAGCGTCACCGAAATCGACAAACATAAGTCGACATCTATTCCCACATGATCTCGATTTGCACGAAACAGAAAAAGCAGCAGTAGCTCCACAACAAACAAACAAATACGAAAATCCTTTGCTATGCAGTGACTCGTCTGCCTCTCTGCATGAGTTAAGTGCACAAATTGACGAAATGGATCATTCCATGGAAAAGTTGCAATTCAGTCCCTCACAAAAACTTAACCAGCCAGATGAAATAGATAACCTGTCCGTGCAGGTGTCCAATTTGAAAGTAACTGCGGCTGTCCCAGCCAACAATGATGCTTCCATTGTCATTTCGTCCAGTTCAGAATCTGCAAGTGATAGTAGTAGCTCATGCATTTTAATTGATGATTCCACAACCAGCGAGGATGAGCCCTTGGCAAATAGCAACACTGTGCCACAAAGCCCCGAGGTCAGTGCGCAGTCGCAGCAGCAGCTGCCGCAGCCCGAGCCGCTAAGCAGCGATAAGCTGCAGCGCATTGAAGACTTTTTACGTGATGTTTCGCTGGAAAATCGTGTCGGTGGTTTGGAATCACCACAAAGTATACACACCAAGCTTGCCAATGCGGATACAGAGTCTATGAGCATTATATACGATGGACTTAGTAGCATGATTGTGCAGGATTTGCCATCTACGCCTTTGGCTACTCCCTTGGCCTCTCCAGCGCAAGTGGATAGCAGCAAGCGCTTAGCAGATAACGACACTGAAATAAACACGCTGTGTTCAGATGATATGCAAGCTAATTCAACTTTAAATAACTCATCAGAAGCTGAGCAGCCTGTGCCGCATTTAGACGAATCAGTCACCATTCCGGAAACCTCCAGTGAGCTAGAGACATTTGATTCGCCACAAAATTCCGCAGCAAGCACGCCACAAAAATCGTCAGCAACATCTACATCCTCGGCAGACGTTCAAGTTACTAGCATTAATATATCGGCCAAAGTCAACATTAAAATACATGTAGCTGCGCACAGCGAAACGGATACCGAATCTGAAGTCAGCAATGACTTTGGGCCAATAAAGCGCGTCAGCTCAGGCGAGGAGCAGCTGGACAGTCAAGCAACGCCACGCCAACAAGAGAGAGCCAAGTCAATAATATTAAGCGAACCAACAGTTGACGACAACTTTAGAGCTAAGTCTGAAAAAAAGCTTGATGATATATATAACGACACATGGAAAACTCCAGACGTACGGCGCTGCAGTAAGCGTCAGGTAAAGCCCCGTTCAAACCCTGCCATGCTGAGCGAGGAAGAACAGACACAGGACAGTCCAGACGAAGCAAATAAGGACACAACTTTAGATTTTTTGAAATCTGCCAAAATGCTTACTGCTTTGTATGGCGACAATGCCTGGCAAACTCCAGAAGTACTACGCACGCTTAAACGCTTCAGTAATAATGATAAACCCAAGTCCGGTGCTAAACAGCCGCTGCAGGATGGCAATTCACGTAAGCAAAGTTTAAATGGCAATTAATATATTAAGCTTACTTTAATTCCTTTACAGCGCGCACAAAGTACAAAAAACTGCCAAAAACAAATCGCAGAAAAGACTACGAAAGCGACAGTAAGTAAAAATTTTAATATTTAATTAATTGATGATGAGTGTGCTCATTACAGTCGAACCTTAAGAACTCAGGCGGTATGTCAAAGGAAACGCACTCCTATGGATGCTGTTCTGAGAAGGCTTTTGAGAAAATCACTGTAAAACAGATAGTTCCTCAAATCGAGTTTAAACCTTGAAATAAGGGATAAACCTAAATGAAAATAAAAACTCAAGTTGAATTAATCCTTTAATATTTACAGATTCGCTAGAAAACGAAAAGTTGCAGCTAAAAGGTGGGATCTCTAAGAATCGTGAAGTTTGTAAGTAACTTAAATTTTTATACATTATTCAAACTAATTGGAGCTTTTGTTTATAGTGCCAAAAAATACGGGGCCACAACGCTATAACGAAAAAGCTACGCCGAACGAAAGCATGGTGGGGGAATTTTGTCAATGTAATTATTCAAAGTTGGGGCATGCTCCCTTTAATAACAATTTGTACTACAGTAAGCAACTGTTTATATTTTATCTTTTATTTCCTACAGTCCAGCAGGGCGTAGAAATTGCCAAGTTAAACTCCACGCGTTTGCCAAATAAACCGGCCGCAATAAAAAGCCGTATGCCTTTAATACTTGACCTGGATAGCAGCAGCGGAGAGATAACCCCAAACAAAATTATAAGTAAAGTATATTTTTCCAATCAACATTATGCAAAGTAAAAACGTTAAAAAATGTTCCAAATCTTATCGCTTTCAATAATCAACATTTGCTTTATTCTACAGCACGTAAGGTCATACCAGCTCGCAAGATAGGACCGACTCCCCTTCGAGATAAGCAGAAGCAAACTCCAACGGACCGTATTGAAAAGAAACGTTGGAATCGTATTGTTCTACCGGATAGCAACAGCGAAAGTGATAATGACTATGTTGATGACGAGGATGCTGACGAGACCAGCAGCTCTGAAGAAGAAATTGAGTCAGGTCCTAATGGGGAAATCACATTTGTGGACTTGACTCTAGCCGAATTGGAAATCCCGCCACGAACTAAGCCACAAACAAACAACCATGATAGTAAGTAAAGTTGTTTTTAAACCATTTGCAGTTCAGCTTTTCATTTTGGCCGTTTGGAATAAAAATGTTATCGCTGTTAAACGGAACTTTTATAGTTGTTGTTGACTCCAAGGCTGTAATGCTCCTTTATGCTCTATTCACAATCTTCGTTAGGTCCTATAAAGTTAAAAATTAAATTTTCTCGATCTCTGGTCAATAGATTAAGATTGTTAAAAATATAGGGCTTTGAACCGAAAATTTCTAATGCTACAAAACTTAACCGAATTTGCAGCTCCTAAGCAAACCTCCCAGTTGGATGACATATTGCGCAATTGCCGCGCCACTGAGAAGCGCAAGATGCCAGCTACACCTACTGCCACGCCCGCTCCCAATACATGTCGTGAATTGTTCAAGGACAAGCGTTTGGATAATATCATGCGTCAGCTGGATCTTATAAACGGTTCGCCTGTTTGTAAAACGCCAGTTGGTGAGCATGTGCCTAAAAAGCCAGTTTCTACGCCTCGTTTCAAAACACCAAAGCCAACACCAAAATCTTCCAGACCAAAGTATAGCTTCTTAAAAAGTTTGGAGCAATCAAGTGAACGTGGATTTTGTGACCCAGAAGCTGTTGATTACAGAGATTGCTTTGTTAAGAAACGCGAACAGCTGACTAAGCTTTTATACGATATGTATAACGAAAAGGTGTTTGATAATAAGCTGGATGTACCCATTACCTGGAACAATAAACTAAAAAGTACGGCAGGAAAATGCAGAAACAAAATGCGGTAGGCACAAGCACAGAAAAAAAGATAAACAACTCTTAATGTACTCTATTCTATTTTTCAGACTGCAAGTTCGTAGCAGCTCTATAGAGTTAAGTCTAAAAGTGTTGACCAGTGCATCACGCTTGCGTTGTACGCTCATACACGAGATGTGCCATGCTGCAGCTTGGATATTTAACGGAGAAAATTCTCATGGCCGTGTCTGGAGGAACTGGGCCGATCGCTCAGAACGCAAGCTACAGGATCTGCCGCGAATTACAGTTTGTCATAACTACCAAATATTCTACAAGTATAGCTACGAATGCACCGGCTGCAAAATGTCGTAAGTTTCTGCCAATATATTTATAGTATGTGCCTTCTAACACTATTTTTTTCAAACAGTTCGCAGGCTCACTCAAAAAAAAAGGTGGACAACATTCGCTGCGCGCTTTGCAAGTGTTCCATAGCAGTATTTTTAAATACAAAAGGCAAAAATGGGGAAGTAGTTAAGAAACCCGTACGTGAAGCGCAGGGCTTTGCCAAATTCATAAAAGATAATTATCATAAGCATAAGGACAAAAAACTTCCGGCACCTCAAGTAATGCGTATTTTAAAAGAAGAATTCGCTGAGCTTAAGCGTCTGCAAGCGCTAGAGACGAAAGAAAATGATTCACCCACCGAAGTTTGATTTAAAATAACAATTTAGGGGACAATATACATATATTTTTTAAGTTTTTTTTGTAACTAGTTTAAGTGAATATAAAGCATTTATATTAAGAATTCAGTTACAAGTTTTATTTTTATATTTAAAAAAAATGCAACTGCTAAAGTTAGTTCGTAAAGTGGCAACTATCGTTTCAAGGACTCATTGTAAACTTTTGAGTGTAAACATAAAAGTTCGATGTGGATGTAAAAAATTTAGTGTGCTTCGAGTTGGAATCTAACATGGAGTGAACTCAGAGTCCTTGCACAAAACCGAGTCCACTGGCGAAGAGGAGTAGTTGACGCCCTATGCTCCAAATAGGAGTTAAAGGAACATATATAGATAAATATTAGAGTTGGAATTATTTGAAGCTGTAGAGTTTTTGATTTTTTTGGAGGCTCGCTGGCAGGCATTGTTAAAAATTTGACCGACAAAGTTATCGTTATATATTTTTGACCATGTCCTGCTGCAGGCTAAAAATCCAAATATGTAAATCATCAAAACACAATCTTACATTTGCGTAAAAATATGCAGTTTGACGCAGGATGATTTTTGGGCATGTGGAACCGCACCCCTACTCAAGTCGTCATTAAACTTAATTAATTAACATACCCATTTAATTAGTGAATATTAAGAAAGCTTGAAGCAAGAGGCCTTCGGTTTTATTATTTAATATATATAATTAATTGCAGGTCATCTCTAAAATAATGAGATTAAAATTTTTAGGTAATTTAATTTATCCCCTCCCCATTCTATCTTATGCTTCCTTATAATAAAATTGATAAACAGAGCTGTCAACATTATTTTGCTTGCACACATATGCACATATGTATGTAAAAGCGCAAAGAAGCATTGAATATAAGCTATCAAGTTTATTTAAATGTGCATACAACTTTTTGTTTATACTTATTTTATAATCAGCTTATGAGTGTTGGCTAATTTGTTGAAAAAGTGTCCGGCCAGTGTTGCACATTAGGTATTTTCAATGCAGCTACTGCATTGAATACCAACAATAGCAGGTTAGTAACTTGAAATTGTTGTGAATTTAATTAAGTTCCAAGTGTAATATTTTTGTTTAAATTAAGATAAGGTAATAAAACAATTTTTCCAATTGTCAACCGTGACGTCAGCAAGAATTTGTCAGCGAGCTGTGCGTCTGCTGGCATTCACAGCGCGCTAGTCAACACACAAACTGACACCGTAAACATTCACCGAACACGTCAGCTAGGCGAGCACGAATTGGTTGAAAACAATTTGTTTTAATCAATTAAATTAATACATTGCGGCTGCAATTACAACTTTGCAAAGTTAAAAAACTCAATCGCACACATATACACCACACTTGGTAGCTGATTTTTATTCTGCTGCTACAAAATGGTAAGTTTTAAAAAGCAGTGACATTCTGTTGCAGATATTTTTACACGTCTACAGCGGCAGATATATTTTTTTACAAAAAATTAATTTTCTTTCTTTTTGTAGGTACTTATTGCTGCGGCGGTCTGCACAAAAAATGGCAAAGGTAGGTTGCTTTTGTTTAAGCTTTAATAATGTACAAAGAACATAGTTTAATTCATCGGTCTTTCCCCACATGCACACACGTACACATACACAAACATGTACCCACGTAGTTATATTGTCACGTCAGTTCGTGGAGATGACGAAGGCACGCATTGAGGGTTTGTTGGCTGCCTTTCCAAAACTTATGACAGCCGGCAAACAGCACACTTACGTGGAAACGGACTCAGTGCGCTATGTGTATCAGCCGATGGAAAAGTTGTACATGTTGCTTATAACAACAAAGGCGAGCAATATATTGGAGGATTTGGAAACGTTGCGTCTATTCTCCAAGGTGGTATGTATTATCACAAGTTGAATTGAAGGCAGCAATAACATTTTGTATGCTCTCTAGATACCAGAGTATAGTCATTCGTTGGACGAGAAAGAGATAGTGGAAAATGCCTTTAATTTAATATTTGCTTTCGATGAGATCGTAGCTTTAGGCTATAGGGAAAGCGTCAATTTGGCTCAAATCAAAACATTTGTCGAAATGGATTCGCATGAAGAGAAAGTATATCAGGCTGTGCGTCAGACACAGGAGCGTGAAGCACGTCAAAAAATGCGCGAAAAGGCCAAAGAGCTGCAGCGTCAGCGCATGGAGGCCAGCAAGCGCGGTGGTCCATCTCTGGGCGGTCTTGGCGGACGAAGCGGTGGCTTCAGTGAAAATTTCTCACTCAGCGGCAACAAACGCAGCATCGGCGGTGGCGCAGATGATCCATCCATCGAATTGGACTCTAAACCTGTGCTGAGCAAGCCGGTGCAGTAAGTAGTGAAAAAGTTCAAAATCTGTGAACACATGTTTTTACTATTTATGTTCACAGAACTACTGCGCGCAATGCCCTGAAATTGGGTGGCAAATCGAAGGATGTGGACAGTTTTGTGGATCAGCTTAAGAGCGAGGGTGAGAAAATATCAAATTTAACGCCGGCTATGTCCGCTGGCGGTACTGCTGCCAGTGCCAGTGCAGCTGCCAAGGCCAAGATTTCCAGTGACATTCAAACTGAAAGGTAATGTACACTTGCCCCAATAGTTGCAACTTATAGTTTAATTGAAATTTTCCAGCGTGCATCTGAAAATGGAGGACAAGTTGATCGTACGCCTCGGTCGCGATGGCGGCGTGCAGCAATTCGAGCTCTCTGGATTGTTAACACTGCGCATTAGCGATGAGAATCTGGGCCGCATCAAGGTTAAGCTGTCCAATAACGATACACAGGGTATACAGTTGCAAACGCACCCGAATGTGGACAAAGAGTTGTTTAAGTCACGCGCCATGATTGGTCTTAAAAATCCGGCTAAGCCGTTCCCTTTAAACACCGATGTGGGCGTGCTGAAATGGCGTTTTATATCGCAGGATGAGTCGGCCATTCCGTTGACCAGTAAGTAACTAAAAGTGTTCCATTTTGGCTTAGCAATATATAAACCCGTAAAAACGGACAATTAATATCTATATCAAGTGCTTACATAACTTAGTTTCTACATTTTGTTAGTTTATTAATTTTCATATTGTCTGTAATTTTTAGTCAATTGCTGGCCCTCGGACAATGGTGAAGGTGGCTGCGATGTAAACATTGAATACGAGCTGGAGGCGCAGCATTTGGAACTGCAGGATGTGGCCATTTCAATTCCTTTGCCGTAAGTAACAGCAAAAGCAAGAAATGCCTTCACTAATCTGTTTTAACTCCAACAGCATGAACGTACAGCCTTCGGTGGCAGAATATGATGGCACCTACAACTACGATGCGCGTAAGCATGTCTTGCAATGGCATATACCCATTATAGATGCTGCCAATAAGTCTGGGTCTATGGAGTTTAGTTGCAATGCTTCAATACCTGGCGATTTCTTTCCCTTGCAAGTATCGTTTGTCTCAAAAACACCATACGCCGCTATCAGTGCATTAGATGTGGTGCAAGTGGACACTGACGCATCGGTCAAGTATTCCAGCGAGACCATTTTGTTTGTGGAGAAATATGAGATCGTTTAGGTTAGTTTTATGAAGGACACGACATGGGTGCGTGTGTGTGTGTGTGTGTTCATATGGGAATACTTCTATATTTTTTTTTCGATTGTTTGTGAACTACTTATGTTATAATATATTCCATACACAACTTTATATGGTTTGAATGCTACAGCGCCCATGTTTACATATTTCACGCTGCAAGTGTTGAAATGCGCAATTCCAAAAAAACATGAGTGTAATATTTAGTACATACATATACATAAATATATTAAAACTTTTGCGTTTGTCGCAATATACTATACTGGTTTAACAATAAAATTGCTAGTTTTAATTGAACTGTGTTTATTGTGGAAGGAAAATTTAAATTGGCGGCACATAGCAAAGTGGACTGCTGTGAATGGCATTGATTGACGATTTGCGCGTTTGTAACACTATCTGCACGTAAATCGATTACCAAACTGCTATCGCTGTAATTAATATCGATAGCAGACAGAACTTTGTTTTGGTTTTGCTTTGTTTTTTTTTTTAAACAATTAGAATCATTTACGAACCTTTAAACATGGAGCAACAATTGGAAAACGTTTTAAGCGAGATGTAAGTATAGCTTTAAATAGTTTACACAAAATTTTAACCCTTATTTGTTTGGCAGCGTAACACAACAGGACACCGTGGGTGCACTTATTGCAAATCATCAGGGCTTATGTTTGGGCGGTGAGTGAAAATGTCTCAGATATTTTTAAGATGCTGATACTAACAAATTGTGTTCACAGCCAAGGGCAACATTAATCCAAATGTCTCTGGCGTTGGCATGGCCATATCTGAGCAGGTTAGCAAACTGGAGCCTGATAGTAAGGTGCCAGCCACCATTTGCCTGTACAGCGGCAATAAGTAAGTGTACCGGGCAAGCCTTAAAGCAAAATCACTAAACATAATGTTATTTTAATAGGCGCTGCATTATACAAAAGGATGGTGAAATAACTGGCATTATTTATAAGCAAACGCAAGCATCAGCCAGCAATTAACCATATGGTGCATGTAGTTGAAAGCCATGCCTGCTGCTGCCAAGTCAAGTCAAGTCAAATTTCTTCCAAAACGCGCTCGGGTATTTTACACATGTATCTGAAACATATTGCTTACTTGGTTGTTTTTTATTGTTTTTTCTTTTTTTTTTGAATTTGACTGCTTGTTGCTGTTGCTTTTATATTGTTTTTCCATTTAGCATATAAGCTGGGCAATCATGCGCTACGTCTGTATACATACTATACTTATATATAGTCCACATATAATATTTTTTGTACCATTAAGCATAACAGTGATCAAAGCAAATAGGAATAAATTGTACTAGCATACCAAAATATTTATTGTTCAACTTAATCTTAAACAATTTGTATCTACAAATTCGCGCTATTGAATGGGCCTTGCATTGAACTTGAGGCTGCCACGTTTACTGCAGTTTTTCAAGCTTTTCTCTGTTGCGGTTTGTTAACTCCAATTTGCCAGCGGTAATTACTCAATCAAATCAACATGCAACACATTTTATATACACACATGCAAAATCATAAATAAGTATGTATGTACATATATGTATATGTACATGTGCATATGGTTGCACATGGAAAACTTCTTTTTAGTTTTTAATTTTCCGGGTTAAGCATGGTGCAACGTCTAGGAAATAATTGCAATAGTTAACGCCTACATCATGAATATATAGTGATATATACATATATGCATAAGTATGTATTAATAAACCATGGATAAATTGCCTTGTATATGTATCTTGCAGCCTACGGATTGAAGTCTTTACTCTTAGCTTTGTAAAGTTTGCCGTAGTATGTCCGCGATGTAGTTTTTGTTATGTTTTCCAAAAACAAGTGTTCGGTACACTTTTTTCGTTTGTTTGTTAAAATTCAAATACAAAATTGAGATTGTATAAAATATGCCACTACCATAGTTAAGATCTCATTGCAACAGATTCAGATTGATTATGATGAAATTTTAACCGAGATTTAATAACTTACACAACGTTGGCATATGAAGAAGGTTCCGGCTTCCATTTTAAGATTTCCTCTTGGATATGCCGTAACTTAGTGTATCTCACATTCCAAACATCTCTAGACGTTTGGTATTTTTTGCACGTTGGCGTTATCGGCTCAAGTCTTTGCTTCCCCTCATCGCATCAAAAGACTTTTTATCCATTACCTGTCAATGGAACGGGTTTGTAAATGTTGCTGTTGCAGTGGTTTCGCCTTATCTTGCTATTTTGATTAAACTTTTGCCATATGGAACATGCCTTATGCAATGATGGGTCATAACGTAAGCAATCAAGTTATCAGTCAGTAAAACCGCCCACAGCTTAAGGTGGAAACTGCTATCCGCATACATTGAGGTAAATGCCTCGCAAATGTCAAATCCTTACATATCGCAAAATGAAAGAGCTACGTTAGAAATATTTTGAAATTCATTGGGCAATATATAAAGTAGTATGTATAAAGTATCGCCAGAGATAAATTTTCCTTGTTCCCGTGGCTGGATCTCACCAAGTGAGGTGTTGCTGGCTTGTTAGCATAAACCTGCGCCTCTTTTGTAAAGTAATTCAAGATAGCTCTTGCTGTGTGACATAATCATTTAATTAAGGCCAGAAAAAGTCACTAAGCATGGCCTGATTGACAGTGCCAGTCATCGTCTGGCAATTCTCAAAAGTTACAGATATGACCCAATATCTAGGCCTACAGAAAATTAACACCTGATCTTAGGTTTCTGCGGTTAGACTGAGCTGTGGATTCAATTCTCCCCTAATGCGACAATTTCGCTTATTAACGTAATCTATTAGCCAAAAATGTGCATTATCACTTAAGAGCCTTCATTCCGACTGCTTTGGAGCTTCAACTTTTAAAGCCCCACAGCTTGGAAAATACCTTAATGGCTTCGATGAGCATACCTAAAGACGCCTCTTTTAAATTTTCTTGGCTTCTTAAGCCACATACAACAAGTTCATAACGCCTCTGCCCTCGCTGGCAATCTACAGTTGGAAAATCTCAACGACCTTGAACTTTTCACAACTTAAGACCACATCTGTTTACAGCTTTACAGTGGGTGTAAAAAGTCATCAGCGTGCAACGTAAATAAATATGACAGTTATAATAAATTGAAATATCTTAAAACAACAACAAAGTAAATAAATCAACATCTCAATGAATGCCAAGGTGTGATGGCTTAGGCCGCGCGCAACTTGTCTCCAAAGACCTTCAACTTGGGCCAAGAAATCCAAGCAATGGTAAGCAATATAAGTAATTAGTAGTATACATATATACATCTACCTACAAACAGGTACATGTAGGTACTTTTTTTTTTTGTTGATCTGATCTGGGAAAGGTACTGTAGAGATGGGATGGAAAAACTGCGACAGCGGCAATGTGGTATAAAGATCGGCGGAGTAGGCGAGTAGGTCTGAAACATAACTTTATATACTATGGGTTCAGGAAAGCAGTGCTAAAATAAGCAATCCTACCTAGGACATTCTGAAAGTGAAGTAGCTGATAAACTGGCGGGGAACATTGCTGATGGAGTCTGCTCCTGACTCTGGTATTTGCAGATAAACGACCAAACAGATGCTACGAAAAGAGAAGAGTTCCAAGCGTGACTCAGGCTTTCCCAACTGCTCGTTTTCCATGATATGCATAGGCCCAAGAAATCCTCTCACTTGGGCAAGTATTCTCTAGGATACTGACTAGGTTACTTACGGCACACGCCAGGGTCAGGAAGCATCTAGGCTAGCTGGGCATCACGAATTCTGACAGCTGCAGATTTTATCAGTTGCCAGAAGGCCATCCAGGATTTTTGGAAGGGGTTTTTCACATCGAAATGTATGTAGCAGAGATCGCAAAAATCTGTCAACCCATTTCCCCAACTTTAAGGGGGTCTGGACCCGAAAAGCCCCCGCGGATCTGCCACTGAGGCCATCCATCATTGGCGGTCATAGAGTCTGAATGCACGATGTTAGCTGAGCTCTAGGAGTAGATCACTAGCTTTCCCAATAGCATCATTATTTTGTTTATCTTATTAATAATATGTGGTCATGATGCAAAGAATTTTACAAGATGACGCAAACAAGTGCGCGAGTTTGGCTGCGCAGAAAAAATGGCGGCTCCAGGTTCACTTTTTGTATGGTAGCTACATAAAATAGTGGACCGATTTGGATCAAACTTCACATAAATGTTAAGACTTACACTAAATTAAACTGACATAAATTTGGTTGCGATATTTTTAAAACACACACGAATGACGGACCTGCGCGTTGCTTGACCTTCTTATTGTTGGATCATGATATGTGGTCGACATTAAAGTCAGGCGGGCTGACTTTGAGATACACTGTACCATCACGTTATACAAATATCTTGAATTTCCCTTCAGAATATTCGTTATATGGACAAATTGATTGTGCAGGAGTTTGCTATAGGGAAGTATATAGCGTTTGGGACTCGAGCCCTTGGGTTCAAGTCTTAAGTCAACAACTCTACTAACTGTACAATTATCTCAAACTTTTTTGTGTTTATTTATAATGATGTTTGGTATTCACGCTGTAACTTTGAAATTATTAAAAATAGAGAGCTTCGAATTTCTTTGGGGGCTGGAAGACTTTTCGCAAATGTTGCATCGATTCGTTTTCAATTGTAGACGTTTTTAAGGGAAAGCTGGAAAATGTCAGCGTTTCGTCGTTGATTAGGCTCACATAAGTAAACATAGCAAATTTAGTGGCTTGACATAATTCGATTATTTAAATGTGAATGGTCTCTGAGTTTCAGATGTTCATACAGACAAACGGACAGATGAACATGGCTCAATAGCTTTCCGAATTGATGATAAACATTTTTGTATAAAGGCCTAAAGGTTATTACTTCACCCATGTGAGTATTTCTACAAAAAGGCTTTAAAACGTTTTGAACTTGTTAAAATTTTAAGTAAACTTAAAATGGTTAAAGTTACCAAAACCATCCACAAAATTAAGAATAACTTCAAAATGTCGGGATTAACACTTAGTAACAGATTTAGACAAAGTTTATACGACCTTTTCAGGTTAGTAATTATAAAGTAGAAATTAATTCAAAGATTTTTTTTATAACTTGGGTTTTGAGACTGTTTTCCTGAAATTATTTTCACTGAAATAATTAGGGTTTGTTTTTTCTTGTCATTGTTTTCCTTAGCATTAAATTTTCGAGTCAAACTCCTTTATACTTATAATTTATTCTCTAAATTTCTGAGTTGTAAAGATTTAATATCTAAACTTTTTAAGCAATATTTTTATATTATATCGGCAAATAAAACAAATTGTAGATTTTTCCTAATTTGTTTCAAACAAGCCACCTTAAGCCGCCAACTAAATAAAGATTGGTGCAAAGGCAAGAGAACATAACCGCCGTACCGGCAAAAAACGGAGAGCACTCTGATGATGATATAGATATCGAACATGATGCAAAGAATTTTACAAGGTGACGCAAACAAGTGTGAAGTTTGATCCAAATCGGTCCACTATTACATATAGCTACCATACAAAAAGTGAACCCGCTCTCTTTTGAGAGAGACACGTATAACGGATCTGCGCGTTCCGTGACCTTCTAATTGTTGGATCATGGATATCGAACGACGAAGTATTTATGATGGAATAAATTTTACAATGTGACGCAACGAAGGGCGCAAGTTTGGTTGCGCAGAAAACTGGTTCAATTTTTGTATGGTAGCTATATGAGATAGTGGAACAATTTTGATCAATCTTTATTTAAAAAAAATTTCATATAAGTCTAAACATTTATGTGAAATTTGATCAAAATTTATGCACTATTTTATTAAGCTACCATACAAAAATTTAAGCTGCGCGCTCTTTTTCAGAGAGACTGGAATAACAGATCTGAACATGGCGTAACCTCAAATTTTTGAATCATATAATAAAAAAAAAAAAATTTTCGATTCAAAATAAAGCACGATTCAGCCAGAATTGGATATCTCTTATAGTTTTTGTTTTGTATACCTTTCCAGCGTTTTTATCTTTATTCTATTTGATCTGGCCCTGTACAACTAGATTAATTTTCACGAGTTTTTACTTAAAGTGTGAACCGGAACAAAAAAATCAAAAAAAAATCTACTACTGTAATACGTATCCATATGCCAAAAACGACACTGTATACAAAAAAACACGTCTCAAAATTTTTATAAATATATTTACAATTAACAATAAAAAACAATCGATGCGATTTCTAGCACAAATGTGTCAAACACGAGCATTATAATATTTATATTAAGTCGATCTCTCACAATTCCTCCCACCAGCCCAGCACAAAACCCCAAAGAGAGCATAAGTCGCACACATGTGTCACGACACGAGCCATTTCTTCTGCGATTTTTTTATTTTTATTTTAGATCACGATGTTATAATCTTTTTTTTTTTTTTTTTTTGAATATATTTATTTATTGGCAATCAACCGAAAAATTCAAAAGGTTTTAATCCAATATTTATACAAAAATAAATCGCTACACACTAAATATAGGTGTGTGATAGGGCTTACATTACTACATATATACAATATTTACAAAAAGAAAATGTGCAAAAAAAAAGATTCGACTGAATCTACAAAATACTCAGGTCTTTGTAATCTGCTAGAAAAAAAAAAAAAATTATAGTCTGATTTAGCGACATTAAACATTTCCTCATAAAATATTAATAAGACACATAGTTGCTATGTTAAAGCACGCCTTCTGAGATCATATGGGTGGAGTCGTTTCAGGCGTCTTCTTGGTCTATGACCGGCCAGGGCACATGCAAGAATGTTATAATCTAAAATCTAAAATCATCTATTTTGTAATTTGTTAATTTTATGGCGTTGCTTTGGCTACTGTTTTGTAGTTAAGTCTTTGAAGACACATTTAGCTGGGCTTTGAGCTGTGGGCGTTGCTCAGACGCGCGAGAAGTCATCCATTTAGCAAATACTCGAGTTTCGTCATTGAAAAGAGATCTCCGGCAAAGATCAGCAACAGCATCATCATTAACAAAACAGTCTATCTCTGTTAATCACTTTCTACTTTCACTGCTGTGACTTCCAGACATCCATAGATAGTTAGTATATTATAGAAAAGTCGTGTGCTTTTCAGTCTCGAATTAGTTTTGGCCGCTTGAAAATTTGAGCTCATTGGCACTGCTTCATTGCACTTTACTTTCAGACTAACCAAAGGCTACAGCTGGAACATAACGACTAGCATATACCTTGTACTGGGCATGGAATTTGTATGGCATTTCCATGGCTAAGTCGAACTTTCCTAAGCTTAATGGGTTACGTTGTACAGAAGCTCTTTTTAAAGATATCAAAAAAGAAGTGTATTTGAAAAAAATTCGTTGAAAGGAGTTCATTTCAAATTCTTGTTCTACATTTGGCTAGCTTTTTCGCAAGTAGATTTATCTATCATCTATCAGTATCATCTTTGACGTCTAACTCGTTTTCTTCTAGACGTTACAAACTCATTGCTCTAGCTTAGCATGCCGCTCACCCTTTGCTTATAGGGTATACAAAATAGCAACCAAATCACACTCGCTTATACAGTTAAATGGTTAGTAATATGTACATAGTATAATACATATGTATAGTATTATATGTCGGATACATCAGAAAGGGCCTCAGCATTCACTTTTGGAAAGGCGGTCACAAAGCGATACATTATTAATAAGCTAAATAAATAAAATGGTTAGATAGCTTTTATTTTTTTTCTTTACTAGTTAAGTTTAGTAAATGGTGCATAACACAGTTAACTACATATCAAATATATGTATATAATGTATATAACAAAATAGGTTCTAAACAGATATTTGAGCTGAATGAAAGATCTAGGATGAGAGTCTACTAATGATACGTAACCTCCGATTTATATGAGTTTGTTCTTCACGTATTCAGATCTTAGATCAGAAAGTAAGACCTGGCTGTGATTAGGACGTGAGGAATAACTTCACCTTGCTTCGTTTAGCATAAATCTAACTAGTAAACTAGTTGTTACAACAAACATCTTCGGAGTTACTAAAATAGATTGACGAGTGGTCCAAAAAATATCATTTCAAAGTGCTGTACATGGCTTGTCTCCATGTATCACAGAAGCCCGGATGTCCTGTTCTGAAGAGATTCTAATTTCTGGGTAAGCGCAAATATTAAAGAACCAATTCCTTCGTCAGAAGAACTGAACTCATGACACTTGACAAACGACTTTAAAATAAGTAGTTCACAAACAATATACAAAAGAAAGACCTATCAGTCAGAAAACCTACGTTGTATAAAATTTGAATCATTCCAAAATTTTTTGCTGCATCCGTTTCGTGAGAAGATATTCCACAAGTAAGAGTTTAAAGGACTACACGCAGGAAATCTCAGCTAAGCTATGCCATCAAGTACTGTACCTTTCCTTTTTTTTTGAGATATTTTAATTAAAAGTGGTTAAAATTTTTCGGTCAATAAAACAGCCACTCAAAAAAAAGTCCAGTCATCTTTGAACGAACCTTTAATTTCTTATGTATTTCTACGCGCTGAATCAGAATCCACGAACAGAATTGTTCCAACGGGTCTAGGTTCTACCGTAACCTCAAAGAATCCCACAATATTCGAATCCGAAAAAAAAAAATTATCACTTCGGGCTACTGAGATAGCCTCCAAAATACCTCGTTTTTTGGGGGGATCTTGAGGTTAGAGGTCAGAATCCTAATGTGCTGGGGCTTACTCAAACTCGGACACGGATTCAGCTATCCCAAAAACATATAGAAAAACATAGTGTGGCAGCTGATCTGAAAATCGCTTTTTTTTTATAGATGTGTAAAAACTTTATAAAGTCCTCCAAATTATGCTTTTGGTATGAATTCGAATCCGATGTCAAAAAGACCTTAGCACGTGGGGTTTCTGACATAACCTGCAAAATATCTCGTTTTATGGGTTTTTTTTTTAAGGTTTTGCCAGAATCCTGAGTTGCAGGGGTTTTTTCAAATTCGAACTCGCATTTAACGATCCCAAAAATACAGAGAAGGCATGCTCTGACACCTGAAACTCGATTTTTGTGTAGCTCAAAAACCTCATAAAGAATTTTTCCGAGTCCTGATGTCCGACAATTTTTGATAATCAAATACGAAGTCAAGAAGATCCGAGCACATTGGGTTTCTGAGATAATCTCCAAAGTACCTCGTTTTGTGTGGTTTTTTGAGATTATGTCAGAATCCTGCTGTGTAAGCGTTTTTTCGAATTCGAAGGCATGCTTTGGCAGCTGAACTTCAAATTCGATTTTTTTGTAGCTCAAAAACCCCATAAAGCATTTTTTTGAGTCCTGATATACGACGGTTTTTTTATATATGTTTTTGGGGTCGCCGAGCTCGAATCCGAAGTCAAGAAAACCGATTTTTTTGTAGCTCGAAAACCTCATAAAGAATTTTTTTCAAGTACTGACGATACTTTTTAGCCTAGGTTTTGGCAAAACCCAGATCCGTAGTGACACTTTTTTTTTGTGTGTCTGTGTAACCAATACTTGTTTCCTAAGCGCTAAAGTGAAAATACATTTTTGAATATTTAACGATATTTGAACATATTTTGAACTAGTTCTTCCCAAAAACGTTAGTTTGCCTATTTATAGAAGAGTCCTTGGCTTATCACCGTTGTATGATGATTGAATCCATTTCCAACTGCTCCATACTGTATAAGTTATTGATGGTTTTGGAGTTCTATTGTAAAATGTTGGCCAGTGAAACAAATGTCCAAAACTTACAGCGTTGGCATCTTATATGATCAGAGATTTTAGCCACCAATATAGCATAGCATTTGAAAGACTCTTCAAATGAGATAACAATTATTTTTTTCATCATTTGAAATCAAAACTTGGGCAAAACTATTATAATAAAAAAATATTTGTGCTCATATTTAACAGCGGTTCAAGCACTTAATAAGCTTAGGAATACGGGGAAGCCCCCTAAGGCTCTTTAAATTAAATTCAAATATGACAAGTCATCAAGATATCTAAAAGTCATGGCGTTAAAAGTTCTATTTTCAGCTATGTTTGTTTGAATCTATTCAAAAGTCTTTTTTTTTTTTTTCTATATATTTTATATGTGTATATATTTTTAAAACTATTTCCCACTGGACATTTTTCTCATATCTTGTCATATCATTTCGTCATATTGTAAATTTATGTAAATTTTATATTAAGTTGTCCACAAGTGTGTGTGTATGTGTAAATATGTAAAGTGAAATAAAATTTAAACAAATGTTGCCATAGGAAATTTATGTGACATATGCAACATAACTCGGTCAGTCAGGCCACAATATATTATTGTAACATAAGTTCCCCCCTTTGGTCACATTATGCCACAATTCCAGCTGGCCACAAAATACTGCAGCTGCATATATATGTATATATATATTTAGTATATACCAGTGGCGTCGATAGCTTTTTGCAAAGGGGTGGTATACTACAGCTTGGTATTTTGTATACTTCTCTTCGAAAATGTTGTTTTCCATATTGCTTAAAAATAAGGTTGCCCTGCGTATACTTAATGATCCCAATGCTGACAAAAATTATAAATAAACCTTAATTCGAAATTTTTTAAACATTTTTTCCGCTTTATTAACTTTGTGTAAAAGTGCTAAGAAATTTAAGTAAATATAATAAATGGATGCTGAAGTATCATTTCACTCTCAGATTGGTGTGACCAAAGATTTATGTAAAAGATGGCGCACATTAAAGTCGGTACTTTGGGATACCCTGTAACATCAGATTGCAATCAAAACCGATACGATATTCTCTTAAACAAACAAAAAACAGATGAATTTTGAACCCGAAAAGGTTTTTTTTGTCCGATCGGTTCAATGAAGTCTATATATATTATACGTATAATTCAACCGATTTTGATCAAACAGCGCTGGGAAACTCTAAAAAACTTCCGAATGCCATATTTGGTTACGTTATCTTCATATACAAAACGATTTATCTGTTTAAAATTTTTGGTTTTTTTCGAGGTCCTCTGAAACACCCCTATGAGAGCTATATCATATAACCCCCTTACTTTAAATCACCGAGAACTATCGATCACAATTGTCTATTCCATTCTGATCAAAATATTCATTCATTCCTTTTTCGGTTGTCATTTTCATAAAATGAATCAATCGATAAGACGAAATCTAAACTAAAGGGTCATCAATCTTGAGGTTTTTTTTTCAATAAGGTTTTTTTTGGTAAACCACGCGTGAGTACTGTCAAGTTGTCATGTGTCTTTTATTCAGTTTTCATTGCCATTTCATCATGGAACAACTTACACCCGAACAACGTTTACAAATCGTACAATTATATTACGCAAATTCGCGTTCTGTAAAGAATGTTTTTCGCGCGCTTTGGCCATTTTATGTTCGCCATAATCGACCTACTGAGACCACTATTCGCCATACCATCAACAAATTTGAGACCCAATATTCATTATTGGATGACACTCGACCGAATAGACCTCGTCCAGCGCGTAGTTTATCGGTCCATATTTCTTAAAAAATGACGCTGGTCAGATCGTAACCGTCAATGGCGACCGTTATCGCACCATGATAACGAATTATTTGCTACCTGAAATTGAAGCGCGAGAACTCGACGACATTTGGTTTCAACAAGACGGCAAGTCCACAAGTTGTGGCCAATATTTGAAAGGAATTATTTTTAAAAAGTGAATGGCAAGAACTGTTCTTTCTATTGATAATAAAGATTTTCCGATTCATTTGAAATTTTTGTTTTTTTTTTGTTATTTAAAAATGGTACACAAAAATATTACTTTAGCAACAATATTTATTTAAATTAAACACGACTTAGTTATTTTTGTTACAAGGGAAATTTTTTGTGTGCAAGGTGGGAACCCTGTTGCCCTTATCGTCATGTGTTCGTGAATAAAAAAAATTCGTTTGACTGTGCAAACTATTTTTTGAGTTGAGTCAGAAAAAAAATAATTAAAAATAATTGCAAAAAAAATATATAACTTTAAGTTGGCATAAACATAATCTAAGAATATCAAAGAATATTAAAAAAATTATTTCAGTATAAAATGCGTAATTTTTTAAACCTATTTTGCCGATTCGTTTTAACTCCTCTTGCAACAAAACATTCGTTATCAAACCACATGAAAAATTCGGTTTGGTGAACATTCGGTTTAAAAACGAATCCGAATCAAATGTTCGGATTCGGTTTTCGGAGCACGGCCAATTATGTTAAAAAACTAGAATTAGAAGATGCTCTTAGAAATAACAGAAATCAGAACAAAATATGAGCCTTTAGCTTTGTAGCCAGATTTATCAGCATTTCATAAGCTTAGTTGTAAGAAAAGCTTTGAACTCTTTAATATAATAACTTTTGAATATTTCATTAAATAATAAAAGATAGCACATATCTTTATTTAAATTTAAACATTTCGGTTATGTCGGACGTTTCTGTGAAAGTGCCCATATTTATTTTTATTTTTGGAATTATATGCATGTACGGTGAGCACACTATGAAAGACAAAAAAAAATTGTATTAATTTTTTGTGCTCCATTTTTCTAATTAAAAATTAATTTTTATTAATAGTTAGAGCAATTTTAACAAGTTTCAATACTCATAATTATACAATAGTATAACCAAAGTAATAAAATATTTAAAAAAAAAAATCTTTTGTTTAATGAGCCAAAAACTCAACTTACACTAATGCAGTCTGTGGCGTTAGTTAAAGTCGAGCGCGGACGACTTTGGGATACCCTGTACCATCACATTGCAATCAAATCGGATATATTGCTGAAGAACTCCAAAAGATTTTTCTTTGCCAAATTTGGTTACGATATTTTAAAAGATGGCGTACGTTAAAGTCGGGCGCGGACGACTTTGGGATACCCTCTACCACTGCTTGCAATAAAATCCGGTAAATTGCTTAAGAACACCAAAAGACATTTGATTGCCAAATTAGATTATGATACCTTCATAAACAACCAAAAACAGACGAATTTTTAATCAACAACTTTTTTTCGACCGATCGGCCCTGTGGGAGCTATATGATATAGTCAACCGATTTTGATAAAATTTGGTACAGTGTTGAAGATCTCTAAAAAACTTCTGAATGCCAAATTTGGTTACAATATCTGTACAAAGAAACGAAACACAACGAATTTTGTGGAAAAAACGTTTTTTTGACCGATTGGCCCTATGGAAGCTATATAATATAGTCAACTGATTTTGATCAAATTTGGTATAGTGCTTGGGAACTCTAAAAAACTTCTTAATGCCAAATGTGGTTACAATATCTTCACAAACAAACGAAACACAACGAATTTTGTACATAAAACAAATTTTCGACCGATCGATCCTATGGGACCTATATGATATAGTCAACCGATTTTGATAAAATTTGGTACAGTGCTGGGGGTTTCTAAAAAAGTTCCGATTGCCAAATTTGGTTATGATATCTTCATAAGCAAACGAATTATCCATCTAAAACTTTTGCTTTTTTTCGAGGTCCTCTGAAACACCCCTATGGGAGCTATATAATGTAGTCCCGATATCAAAAAAATAAAATAAACTTGTCTACTATGGATTAATAAGGGATCTTATCTGAAAGTTTGGATGCTCTAGCTCTTACCATCTCTGAGATCTAGGCGTTCATACGGACAGACGGACAGACGGTCAGACGGACAGACGGACAGACGGACATGGGTATATCGACTTCTCTAGTCACTCTGATCATACTTTAGGTAACTTGGGGGGTCTCCGACTTCTCCTTCTGTACGTTACATACATTTTCGGCTTGCACAAACACAATATACCCTTTGTACCATACGGTACAGGGTATAAGAACAAACGAAACACAACGAATTTTGACCAAAACACGTGTTTTTGGGCGATCGGTCCTATGGCCGCTGTATGATATAGTCAACCGATTTTGATCAAATTTGTTACAGTGCTTAGGTGCTCTAAAAACTTCAAATTTCCGAATTTGGTTGCGATATCTTCATAAACAAACGAAACACAACGAATTTTGTTCAAAAAACGTGTTTTTGCCCGATCGGTCCTATGGCAGCTATATGATATAGTCAACCGATTTTGATCAAATTGAGTACAGTGCTTGGGAACTATAAAAAACTTTCAATTGCCGAATTTGGTTACGATATTTTCAAAAACAAACGAAACAAAAAGAATTTTGTTCAAAATACGTTTTTTCGTCCGATCGGCCTTATGAGAGCTATATGATATAGTCAACCGATTTTGATCAAATTGGGTACAGTGCTGGGTAAACCTAGAAAACTGACAAACACAAAATTTCGCTACAATATCTTTACAAACAAACGAAACACATCGAATTTTGTTCAAAAAACGTGTTTTTGCCCGATCGGTCCTATGGCAGCTATATGATATAGTCAACCGATTTTGATCAAATTGGGTACAGTGTTTGGAAACTACAAAAAACTTCCGTGTGCCAAATGTGGTAACGATATCTTCATAAACAAACGAAACACATCGAATTTTGTTCAAAAAACGTGTTTTTGTCCGATCGGTCCTATGGCAGCTATATGATTTAGTCAACCGATTTTGATCAAATTTAGTACAGTGCTTGGGAACTATTAAAAACTCCCGAATGCCAAATTTGGTTATGATATTTTCAAAAACAAACGAATTATTCATCTAAAACTTTTGATTGTTTTCGACATCCTCTGAAACACCCCTATGGGAGCTATATAATAGAACCCTGATATCAAAAAAATAAAATAAACTTGTCTCCGGTAGGATAATAACGTATCTAATCTGAAAGTTTGGTTGCTCTAGCTCTTACCATCTCTGAGATCTAGGCGTTCATACAGACGGACAGACGGACAGACGGAGGGAGTACCACATTTAGGTCGCTTATAATTCACAACTAGTCTAAGCACAGCCTGCCTTAAGTGACAACATTTAATAGCTAGAAGATATTGAAATATTTGTAATCTTTTTTAATTAAGTTCATATTATAGGTACAAGATTGTTTTTGTTGCGGATTTTGTCAGTAATTTTGACTGTTGCTTAAAGGTAGCCGTTGAAAATTACAGAGTTAGATGTAAAAATTTCAAAATAAAGTTCTCATTTTATAACATTTAGTTTTTATTGCAGATATATCAAAACATGGGGCTTATGTTGTGAAAAAATGAAAAATTCTGCTAAACATTTTAACTAGTGGCTATAACTGCGGTTCTAT
The DNA here is from genome assembly GCA_949987675.1 of Chymomyza fuscimana. Lineage (NCBI taxonomy): Eukaryota > Metazoa > Arthropoda > Insecta > Diptera > Drosophilidae > Chymomyza > Chymomyza fuscimana. The sequence continues at coordinate 40,328,689 of OX465090.1, forward strand.
AAGTTTAATAATTTCCAGTGCCAACAAGACTATACCATAAAAGCCCACATCTAAGGATTCGTTGCTTAATTTATCACAGAGTGCTGAGAATATAAATCTATTGTATTGGTTGAGTTACGTCAACATTGAGTCCTAGCTAAATCGACTTTAAGTTGATTAAATCATCAAGTTTGGGCCTAAAGCTGGTCGGTCGGTTATAAATGACAATAAAAAGGTAACTCAAAACTTATAAAATTGGTAAACTTTGCGTTTTCAAAATTTAAAGAAATCAATTCCGTACCATTTCTTTAAATGCAAGCAATTCTCGAAAACGACTTTCATATTCTCTGTTAATGTTGAAAATCCAACTTTTGAACATTTTTTGTTTTTTGTTTTTATGCAATTGTGAACTAAGTTGTTTGAGCCTTTGCCTTAAAACTTGAAAATTTGGTATGGGTTCCAGTTAAGACTATTTTCGATATATACGTCCGCCACGATGATGACATTCGTTTTTTTTCTTAAAAACCGTTTCCGACAATTTTCGAAAAACATGTTTCTGGGTACTGCTTTCAGTTATTCGTGAATATCTCGTGAACAAAAGTTTTACTGACATAAAATACAATTATACCGAAAGGTGATTGATATGTGTGATATGTAAAGATTGAGTCAAAATTATTGAAGTTACAAGCAACAAAACAAAAAAAAATCGAATTTTGCACCAAATATGTTTTTTTGACCGATTGATACTATGGGGGCTATATGATATAGTCAACCGATTTTGATCAAATTTTGTATAGTGCTGGGAAACTCTGAACGACTTTTGATTGCCAAATTTGGTTTTGATATCTTTGTAAACAACCGAGTTATACCCCAAGAATCGGTCTTACGGGAGCAATATGATATAGTCAACCGATTTTGATAAAATTCGGTACAGTGCTGGGGAGCTATAAAAAACTTCCGAGTGCTACGATATCTTCATAAACAAATGAATTGTCCATCTAAAACTTTTGGCTTTTTTCGAGGTCCTCTGATGGGAGCTATATAATGTAACCCCGATATTAAAAAAATAAAATAAAATTGTCTCCTATGGAATAATAAGGGATCTAATTTGAAAAATTGGTTACTCTAGCTCTTACCATCTCTGAGATCTAGGCGTTCATACGGAAAGACGGACAGCCACACAGACGGACTGACGGACACCGGTATATCGACTTCTCTAGTCACCCTAATCATACTTTAGGTAACTTTCGGGGGTCTCCGACGTCTCCCTCTGTATGTTACATACATTTTCGGCTTGCACAAACTTAATATACCCTTTGTACCATACGGTACAGGGTATAAAAATTTTGATATACTCGAGACTCTGTACGACTTTGAGATACCCTGTACGTTTTATTTCCAATCAAATAATTTCTGCATAAAATAAAAAACAATTGTGGTACCTATGCCTAATTTACTTTTTAAAAGCTCCACGGCAGGATTCTGAGATACCCTTCAAAACTACTCGCTTAATGTGTGTTTTTAAGGTTATGTCAAAACTTTTCGACGCTGGGATTTTTAAATCTCGGATTCAGATTCAGTGACCTCAAAAACTTCTAAAAAATATCGTAACCATAAATCGCAAAAAATTGTATGGGGCCTTTGGAGATTATCTGAGTACCCTGGTATACTGAGTTTTCTTGGCGGCTCAAAATCCATAAGAGAGAGTATCTATTACAAGCAAAGCTCATAACACTTTTTATTTTTCAATCAGTTTGATTTACCACGCTAAATTTCAAAATTTTAAAAATGTTTGGATAGAAGCTCAATATCGCAATAAATAAACCCGAGTATACTAAAAGATTGAAAATCCTTTTAATTTTCGAGTGACCTCTGCACAGTAGCCTGCAAAAATTAGTAATTATATGAACAAAGCAGATATTAGTCAATTCTAGTTTTCTTTTTCCATCTGGTAATCATGAGTTTGTTACAGGACTGATTGATATCTCTCTCAGCCAAATAAGTTTTATACATAATTGCTCAAATAGAATGCTTGACCTCGTTTTTGTCAATGATAATTCTGATTTTGAAATTTCTAGGGTCTGTCCGCTCTCCGTACCCGAGGATCCGTACCATCCGACATTACAAATCTCTTTAAAATTTAATGGTCTCTACCGAAATCAGCCACATGCTCACGCTCCTCGGTATCGCTGCTTTCGCAAGTCTAATTTTGTCGGTCTTAATAAATTTTTGTCCGAAGTTAACTGGTTGCCTTTGTTGACTACTAATGACTTGACTTATCCATTTCCAATTTCTATCGGGTTTTATACGCTGCTTTTGATCTCTTTGTCCCTTATTCTGTCCCGGCTCCTTCTTTAAAGCCGCCTTGGTTTACTACTAGTCTGTCCTCTTTAAAAAATCGCAAGTCTTCTTCTTACAAAAAATTTAAGAAATCTGGATCTCCTGTCGACTTTTATAAGTTTTCTATTTTACGCAGCAAGTTCGTCCTTCTTAACAGAATTTGCTACAATAATTATCTTTCCCGCTGTCGGCTTAACTTCTGTAGTGATCCTAAAAAATTTTTTTCTTTTGTTAATTCTAAACGTAAATCTTCCTTATTTCCTTCATCGCTATATTTCAAAAATGAAAGCTCTACTAACAATTCTGAAATCGCCGACCTGTTTGCGAAATTTTTTCAAACTACCTATTCTGTCAACCCTAATTGCATTGACCTTAACTATCCCTATAACCTACCACATTCAAATCTTATTCCTTATCCAGAAATCTTTGAAACCGACGTTTTACAATCCCTACTGTCCATTAAATCATCCTTCTCCCCTGGCCCCGATGCCATACCTAGTTGCGTCTTAAAGCATTGTGCTCACTCTCTTTTTACACCATTATCTGTTCTTTTCCGCACTTCATTAAAATATTCTTATCTTCCGGCCATCTGGAATGAATCCTTCGTTATCCCTATTCACAAAAAAGGTTCCAAGTCCAACATTGAGAACTACCGCGGTATTGCCAAGCTTTCATCAATTCCAAAAGTTTTTGAAAGGATTGTAACTTCACAATTGCAACATTACTGTCGTTCTTTAATGTCGGATTCCCAACATGGGTTTGTAAAACGTCGGTCCACTTCTACTAACCTTTTAGAACTTTCGTCTCTTATTAATCTTGGTTTTACGGAAAAAAAGCAAACTGATGTGATTTATACTGACTTTAGCAAAGCATTTGACTCGGTACACCATAGTCTTCTGATTGTTAAACTGTCTCGTCTGGGGTTTCCTTCTTGTCTTTTAAATTGAATATCGTCCTATTTATCCAACCGAGTCCAGAAGGTAGTTTTTAAAGGTTGCGAATCTACAGAAATTATGTTCACGTCAGGGGTACCTCAAGGTAGCCATCTAGGCCCTCTTCTTTTTAACTTATTTTTAAATGATCTCCCTCAGGTAATCTAATCTTCTCACATTCTTATGTATGCGGATGATGTTAAACTCTGTATGACCTACTCCGATACTAATAAGTACTTACTTCTTCAGCATGATTTTGATAACATGCAATCTTGGTGCAATATCAACCAACTCTTTCTCAACAAGACAAAATGTAACGTTATGACATTTTATCGTTCTGCTCCTTATTTGGCTACTTACTCTTTAGAATCTTCTACCTTAGAACGCATCAAGAGTGTGTCTGACCTTGGTGTTTTGTTTGATCATAACCTTAAATTTAATAACCATATTTGCAACATCGTGATATCTTGCTTTTATTAAGCGTTGGTCCAAAGAGTTTCACGACCCTTACACAACCAAACTTCTTTATATTTCTCTTGTCCGTCCAATTTTGGAATATTGTTCCTGCGTTTGGAGCCTTCAATACCACCTTTATCAGGACATGATTGAGTCCGTACAAAAGCAATTTCTCCTTTTTGCACTTCGTGGCTTAAACTGGGACCCATATATCCGACTGCCACCATATTCTGATAGACTTCGCCTTATAAAGTTGCCTTCCTTAAATCATCGCAGAACATGCCATGGCGTGTTATTCTTGCATAAACTGTTACTCGGTCTTATCGTTTCCAATGTACTCCTTAGCAAAGTTACTTTGGTCATACCATCCAGAGTAACTCGTAATTTTCGACCCTTAGCCTTACAATTTTGTAGATCTAATTATGCTTTGCACGACCCTTTCCGTGTCTTATGCTCTAACTATAATAACTTTTACAATTTCCTCTCTTTCGAACGGTCTATTCAATCTATCACTTCTTCTATCTTAAGTCACCTTGACTTGCCACTTCGAGCATCCTTGACCAATCCTATATTATGAGTCACCCACTTGGTCAATGGTGATCCATTGGCTTTTTTTGCGATATAATGTTTAATTTTTATCTTGCTTCCTCTTTTCAACTTTAATATTGTAAATCCAAGTTTCTGGCCAGTTCTTGATGTGAGTTGGTGCATATCATTAAAAAGTTCACCCATCGGGCTAGAGACGCGGATTAGTTCATATCAATTCCCTCGCTCTATTTTCTTTTCTAAATAAATTATATGTACTTTTTTATAATATAATGTCAACTGTACGTAGTTGTACCCCTCAAATAAATAAATAAATAAATAAATTATGATAAGTGCAGGGTATATTATAGTCGTTATTTGCCGATAGTTCTGCTTCTGCTTATTATATGCATTGCTCTTGACTCTATGTGTGCTGAGTATAAATACTTTACATATTTGTTTAATATTTATTAGAGTTAAAAAAAAAAATTAAGAGCCATCATCTATGTTTTCTCATGCATTTCTAATAAGCAATTTTTTATTAGTTTTTTGTTATTTATATTTTCCGCCTTATTTATCGCATACGTTTTTCTATTTTTATTTATTTATTTTTATTTTTATTTACACCATGCATCATTGCCTATTAATCGTTTGACGCTGTTTCACTTTCGCTTTCGCTGCGAAAGGGAAAGGCACTAAACCGCCTCAGCCCGCAAAGTTATCGATATCCGAAACCCCTTTCCGATATGTAATAAATGCCAGCTGGGCTTAAGCTGCTCTCGAGCCAACAGTTTTTATAGGGCGTGAGCTCATTTATTATGTTTATATTGTTGTTGTTTTATCGCGGGTGTGCGTCGTTAGCGTCACTCCTACGTAATACTCGTATTGGTTCTGCTCTTAGTCAAGCTCAGCGGGCAATGAGCAATCAATCGATAGATATCTTAATCGAAGATATTTAAAATTGAGCATAGGTGTTCAGCGGCAAGTTAGTGCATGTTTGGGTATTACATGTTGCAACAATTTTGGGGCATTTTCTTTTTTATTTGGCTGGATAGCTGATTCCAAGTGTGAATGACACTATGCTCTGATATTAGTACTTACTAAGTATAGTGTATACATAAAACGACTTTTTATGCTCTCTTTAATTCTTTTCTTAAGTGGCTGCGTGTAGGCCTTTAGCTAGTGCTTCATTTATGTATATCTTTATGGGATATTTGGGATATCCCAAATGGGATTTTTTTTTATTTATATAACGTTTTATCATGCCGTGCGAAATGTTTCGAACTGCGTATAGGCCTTAAATCTAAAAATCTTGAAAACTAAAAAAAAAAAAAAACAAACCAATTATGACTAAAGGGTTCTACTTACAATTACACTATATTTAGAGGAAAATTGGGTGAATTCTGAAGGGTTTTTTCGTAGATTCCTTGGAGTGACAAAAAAAATTTGTTTTTTCAAAATTGAAAGTTGTGTCGTTCGAGTCTGGCCCGCGTGGCTAGATTTTGGCCAAAAGTCCCCCACAAGACGTTCAAAATTTGGACAAAATGACAATTTAATATGATTTTACATATATTAAAGTAGCCTGTGAAAAAAAAATTATTAAATTATAATTAGTGGTTTTTAAGTTATTGGCAATCAAAGTTGATATTTTGTATTTTATGCGCTTTTGCGATAATTTACAGAAAAAAAACCCTACATTTACCATGATACATATAGCTACGACATCTTCATTCACTTCATTCAATATTGGATTATAAATAAATAAATATAATAAATAAAATTTAATTGAAAAAAAAACAATTTTTTGAATTGCTTAGCTGCCTAAAAGTATGCTTTAATAACCAATTTTTTCAAAAGTGCAATTTGAAAACTTTATAGCATGCAAATCAAAAAATTTAAAAATAATTAATTTTGGCGAAAAAACTCAAAAATTTAAATATGGATTTTTGAAGTTTTTTTTCGGAAATTAAAAAAGCATGCCAAAAAAAATTATAACTTTTTGTCTTTTTGTAATTGGCTTGGAAAGCTGAAACTGTTTGGAGCTATAACTCCAAAACCATTCAATATTTTGATTATAGGCTATTTTTTCAATGTATGTGGAGCTAATATCTAGCTCTGTGTGAAATATGGTCCAATTCCAATTAACAGTTTTTTTTTTTTAATTAAGTTAAAATTTTTTTTTGTTTTTTTTTAAATTTTTTCCAATTTTGGTCTAGATTATCTGTATCTTAAACAAATCTGAGGAGGCTCAAACTTGCCAGAAAAATAGTTCAATCGTTTAGGAACACGTGTGTAAAATTTCATCACTCTAAAAAAATTATTATGGAAATGACAGGGTTTCGGCCAAAATATGAAAATCTGGGCCCACACGTGCATTGTATCAAAATTTCAGATCAATACGAAAATTTTTTGTCAGGTAGACTGATCTCCGAGCAAAAAATGTCAAAATCGCGATTTTCGATTTTTTTGGGGTGAATCCGCAAGTGTCCAAAAATGATAAAAACCGCCATGAAATTTCATCGCAAACATTTTATTTCTTTATTTTTGAAACGAATGAATGTGGAATAAAAATAATTGGCGCCTAGTGAAATGGCCTGAAAAAATGTGTTTTTTTTTTTTAAAAAGAGGGAAATTGTCTGAAAGAGTACTCCTTTTGTCGATTTTCACTGCCTGCAGCATTAACAACAAATCATCAGAGCTTGGAAACGGTTTACTGTGAGTAAACTTTTTTTTTGTAAGTTCTCGGCCTTTTGATACAAAAACAGTTGAAATCCGTGCTGAAATTGTATTCAAAATAGTTATTTGGCTCTTTTTGATACTTCCAGTCATTCACCCTATAACGAGCTTCCGGATTCACCCCAAATCGACTTTTTCGAAACGGAGTAGCGTCGTTCTGGTGGCTTGCAAAAATCGAAACAAATCCTTAAGTATTTTTATACCCTGTACCTATAGGTACAAAGGGTATACTAGATTTGTGCAATGTATGTAACGGACAGAAGGAGGCGTGGCAGACCCCAAGTCCTTTATACCAAAATGCTTATCATAACCTCGGGTAGCGATTGAGCCATGTCCGTCCGTCCGTCCGTCCGTCCGTCCGTCTGTCCGTCCGTATGAACGCCTAGATCTCGGAGACTATAAGAGCTAGAGACACGAAACTTTACCAGCTGGTGCGCATATTTCCTAAGCAGATGAAGTTTGTTGAATCATGTCAATATCTTCCCCCGTTCCCCCGCAGTAGAGTTTCGCGGTTTTTAGCCACACCGTTTTTATCTGAAATTTAACAGAGCGATGCGTTATAGTTACATGCATCTATGTGTAAAAAATTAACAAAATCGGACAAATACAACAAAAGTTATAGTCAAAAATGTGCAAATTTCACCTCCCCTTGCCAATAAACTGCGTCAATATTTGACTCTGCGGAATTATGGCTACAAGTGACCTAGAATCACAATTTTTGGTAAGCTCATTCATGTGGCTCTAATGAACAAATCCACATCCAAATTTTATCGATGCGGTCCCCCCACCCCCCGCAATCCATTTACCGTGTTTTCTCCCACACCCCTCAACATACCGACTTGAAACTTACCCCGAATACTTTAAATAAGTTCTTTGTTGTAACTTTCGAGTTTCATCAAAATGGGTAAAAATTTAGGGAACTTATAGGTATAAATATCGATTTTCACCAAAAAAAAAAAAATTCCAATTGGAAAGTTCTTAGATGGAATATGCAGGAAAAACTTTTTTGACACAAAAGGTACAGGGTATTCCACTGTCGGGCACCGCCTCGACTGTACCACATTTTTTAAGTATAAAGTCTAAATAATATTATGGATATACTTACCCAGTATAATGTTGTTACCAGTGCTGGGTGCTTTTCCTAGAAAGAGCAGGGTATTCACAAAGTAGTTGTTTGATGCTTTCATTCGCTTCCTCCTAACCGCAGCTAAGACAGAAATTGCGATGGAGGACATGCGTTCTGTAAATGTTCTGTTCCCAGACAGCAGTCACAATTCTAATTCTATTCCAGCTGAAGTGTAGATCTATGTAGATGCAACAACTAGTCCTAGTTTCTGTCAGGAAGACATGGAAATCACCTCGTTATATATATTTTTAAACAAAAAATCTCAAGTTTGACCTTTCCAGCTGCCATATATGCGTTTCTGTAAGGTCTTCGGATTTCTTTTACAGCCATATGAGCAATTAAACAGCCCCAAATAGACATTGCGTCAGGTCATTGCATCAGGCTTTTTTTTGTCTGTCCATTTCATCAGATGAGTTTCTTTATGTTGATTCTCTTAACATCATCGTAGGTGTAAACAGATATTCGATTTAAGCATTTTGTTTTTAGTATTTCATATTTAAATACAAGACAATGCCTATAATAAATTAAATCAGCTGACTCATATGCATACAGTCGGATTTATAAATTCCCAATATGTTTGTCGATTTTACCAAAAATGGTCAAATCGGCAGATGAATTATGAATCATGCAAAGACAAAGAGTGAGCAAGTTGTAAATATATAGTATATAATATACTAAGTAATATACTACACACTTCATATGCAAAGAAATTTAAACAAATACTATAGTATGCATATAATGATAAGAACTTTATGGTAGTAGTGTTAATAAAGGCATATGAAACAGTCGGAGACCGACAGTGCGATGCACTGCATCTAGATTTTTTATTTATTAGGCTCACATAGCCTGCTATAACAACATTTTTTGGTTTATTAGGCTCACAAGAGTCTTAATATTCCATTTTAGTGACTTCAGCTTATACCTATAGCTAAGTATTAATATTTTATGCGTTTAGAGAAAGTGTCAAAATTTTTACATTCAATAGGCTCACATAAAACAACATGCCAAAATGTGTGTTTCCAGCTAATACTTACAAGATGATGCACTTGAAAGACAAGGAACGCAACAGACTGGAGAAAAAGTTCAAAGATGTAGAAAGATTTGGTGACATTGCTAGAGCTAGAGCCCTGTTCTTCTAGAATTATCTGAATCGCTTTAATTTATGCATTTTAGCAAAAGTTTTACGAACAAGTTTCCGATCGACTCGGGATGATTCACAATAATTCCAAACTACATGTGGCTAAAGGGCAGAAAATTTTTTTGCAGACGTTGAAATGCATAAATATTGCCCGTTCCAATTTTCACTGGTTCCGGTTCTTAACTTGTCCAAATAGGTAACTGCCATAGTCAGGGCCATCCAAAGAAACGTGCCAGCCCGGTGTTGACTATATTTAAACGTTTAATGGTTTTTTTTTAAATCTACGGGCCCTTTATAAATCTCCGGACACAGCAGGAATCCCCCGTTGCACCACACTTCTTGTCAACAAGCCTGAGGATAGTACCAAGAAATTAATAGATTCATTAATGATACCCTAACTTTTCTTGCCATAGGTATAATTTTAATTTATGATCTTTAGTTTAGTTCTTAAAATATGGCCAACAATGAGCTTAAAATATGAGTAAAATTCTTGAGTTGATAAAAAAAATAATCAATCTTCAAACAAGAACAAAAATTACCAAAAATGCTCTCATTAAGACTAAAAATTCTTTAAATAAGTTCAAAACTTTTGAATTATGGTAAAAAAAAGTTAAGATTTAAAATAATGGCCTAAGACGCTAAGAAAAGTTTACAATGTTTAAAAAATATTTATAAAAATTTTAAGTGCATTATTCTTACCACAAAAAAATTCTACCTAAATTTACAACCTTAAAATAAAATTATAAAAAAGAAGCTAAAAATCGTAACTAAAATCTTATTTTCGGACAATCTTGAAAGAAGCTTATAAAAATCTTACACTGAGCCTTAAAATTCTTATTTCAGAATTGTTAAAAGTCCAAAATTAATATTTTGGTCAAGATTTTAGATTTTTTTTTGGTTTTGTTTCAATCTTAAACATTTTTTTTAATTTAAGTTTTTTCAATTCTTTACAAAACACAAAATGTTCCTAAAAAGAGGCTCAAAATCTTATTTCGACAGTTTTTTAAATCCGGAAAAATCAATTTGGTCACAATTTTTTTTTTGTTTCTCGGCTAGTTTTTTAAGTTTTAAGATTGTAGAAGGATGTTTAGAAAGTGATGTAGAAGGTGATGTAGAAGGTGGTGTAGGAGGTGGTGTAGAAGGTGGTTTAGGACGGAGTGTAGGACGTGGTGTAGAAAGCGGTGAAGAAGTTGGTACAGAAATTTGTGAGAAGGTTGTGTAGAAGGTGTTGTAGAAGGTGATGTAGAAGGTGTGTAGAAGTTGGGGTAGAAGGTGGTGAGATGATAGGATAGAAGGTGGTGGATGATAGGGTAGAAGTTGGTGTAGAATGTGATATTGAAGGTAGTGTAGAAGTTCGTGTAGAAATTGGTGAGAAGGTTATGTAGAAGGTGGTGTAGAAGGTGGTGTAGAAGGTGGGGGAGAAAATGGTGTAGAAGGTGGGAGGAAGGTGGTGTAGAAGGTAGTAAAGAAGATGGTGGAGAAAGTGGTAAAGAAGATGGTGTTGAAGTTGGTAGAGAAGGTGACAGAGAAGGTGGTGAGATGATAGTGTAGAAGGTGGTGTAGAAGGTGATGTAGAAGGTGATGTAGAAGGTGATGTAGAAGGTGATGTAGAAGGTGTTGTAGAAGGTGATGTAGAAGGGGATGTAGAAGGGGATGTAGAAGATGATGTAAAAGGTAATGTAGAAGGTGATGTAGAAGTTGTGGTAGAAGGTGGTGAGATGATAGGATAGAAGGTGGTGTAGAAGGTGTTGAAGAAAATGGAATTTTGTTACCATTTGGGCAAAAGCGAAAGTATTTCAAAGTACTTAACTGGAAAAGTGTGCAACTGTACCAAGTTTCTACCGGCTGGTTGTTTTTAGCGTGGGTCAAGCGCATCTTTTTGTAAAATTTTATATCCCAAACTTTTATGGATTCCAAGATTCAAGTGTTCATACAGACAGATGGTGACGGTTTCAGCAAAACTCGAGTCAATGTTGAAAATTATTGAAACTTCTTCAGGCTTTCGAACAACCTTCAATATTTTTAAACCTGTGGCTACAGGGTATTAAAAAAAGCGCATAATTTCGCATCGTACCAAATGAGTAATCATAAAGACAAAACGTGATTTGTCATAGAACAAAGCGTGTCTTATAAACACTACTATTATTATTATTATTGTTGCTGTTGTAAAAAACAAACGTATAAAGAAAATAACAAAAATAATCTACATATTTGTCGTTGACAATGTTGGCCAAATGTCGTCATTTATTTTTTGTCTTTGCATAAGCCGGTGACGTGATGATCGTCACTTTAAACTTGGTCAATTATTTTGGATGCGATTAGCAGCAGGCCAACTTGAAACATGACATAATTTCGTTTAAATCATTCATGATTGATACGAATACATTTAATAACAAAAGTCTTAGCGAATAATGAACGTCTACGAGGTGTTATGTTAAGTTATATGAATTGTTCCAAACTTAGAGTATTTGTTCATAAACTTTTTTTGGGCCATGTTTTTAATGCTACGTCATGACGTCGTCCTAATTGTGTGAGTTTAAAAAATTCAAAGAAAAATTTGTAAAAGCCCATTTATTATTTGAAATCCTTTGACTGACATTGCAAACTCCGAAAATTTATTGAAATTTTTTGAAAATTTGTAAAAGTCGAGGAAAAGTCAAAAGTTTTTGGTATCCTCTGACTACGAAAAACAATTGAAATTTTTGTAAAAAAGTCCTAGTTTTTGAAATTATTTGACTAATCCGTCTGATTCCGAAAATAAGAAGGAATTTTTGTTAAGATTAAAAAGTCGTACGATTTTTGATTTCTCTGACTTTCAACTCTAATACCAATTCAGCATAAAAAGATTTTGTGTCCTTTCAAACCATAATCTTAAACCAGCCGTTCTGAAATTTTTTATTGTCTACCAAAAAAGTATGCTTTGTCAATATCCTTCCAAAAAGCCATTCTTTATACGAAAAGAACCACTTCGTAGCTCAATTTATGCTATTTTGAGTGGCTTTTTTTTTTTTTTTAAAAAGATTCAAAAAATCAAAACAAAAATTTTTAATAGTCCAAGTTTTTGGTATCATTTGACTTGACTCCGAAAAATAATCGGATTTTTGTTAAAATATAAAAGTTCCAAGAATTTTGATTTTTTTTTCTGACTCCGAAAAATATTCGGAAATAGAAGACAATTTAACAAAAAAAAAAAACACTTTGTGTGATCTTTTAGGCCATAATCTCAAGTCAAAAGTAGCAAGAATTTTGTTTTTTTTTTGACTTTCCGCTCTGACTCCGAAAAAATTCGCCTATAGAAGAAATTAAAAAAAAAAGCGGTTGTTTAATTTTTAACTGCCTACCAAAAAGTATGCTTTGCATTTTCCAAAAGAGTCATTTCTTTATCCGAAGAATATAGTGAATGAGGAACCACTTCGTAGCTCAATTCAAGCTTTTTTGACTGAGGTTTGGGGTACCAGTGCGTCTTGATGGAATGAACTTTTTTCCTTAACAAATGCTTTTTTTTTTATTCATCATTGAGTCAGTTCCATAGCTTCGAATAAGATTCCCCGATTATCGTACTGCCTTCCTAAGGTGGACGGATATAAATAATGCCGCAGGCGTCCAACCGTGACTTTGACTTCTTTGATACCGATTTTCAAAAAGAAATCCATTGCTCTGAATGTTACTTCCTCTGCTGTGTTGGAGGAAAAGGACTGCAAACCTTTTCCTTTTGGCATATACTTTGTAGCGTCTTATTGATACGATAACTTTTTGTTTGGCCCCATATACATAGCTTGGCACATGTTCACAGGATATAACGATATGACTGGTTCGAATGATGCGTTCTAGTTCAGTTCATCAAATCGAAAACTTTGAATCGATTAATTAGGGATTGTGTCTTTGTGAGAAACCCGCACAAATTCGGCACGTATGAATACAAAAAGCTGAAATTTTACTATGTAACATGTACATAGTAAATAACATGTATTATATTTATAAAACATATATGCATATACAATCATTGTCTTGCCAAATTTGGTTGCAGCGGAAATTAGAAACGTGCTGCGCTTAAATAGATTTTCTATACATGCATAAAACTAATTTATAAGTTTCCACAAATGAAAAAATAAAAATAAAACGTTTAAATTTCCAGTTGATTGTGCATAAAAGCATTTAATAAGAAGGTTTCGATATGTCATGAAAGTCAAATAATTTAGTAGCTCGTTTTTGGGATATTCCAAATGGGATTTTTTTTTATATGGTTTTGTGATTCCGTGCGAAATTTTTTTGCATTCTGCGTATAGGCCTTTAAACGAACGACTTTTGGAAGTCAGGAACAACTTTAAGGATATCTGTAGAATGGCAGAAATGTTATATTGCAGCGGTCTACTGATAAAGTAAAATAATCTATTGGTAAAAAAGAGATTTAAAAAAGTAGGTAAAAAAATAGCTACTTATTTTTAGTAATCTATATGTAAAAAATTTTTTAAAAAATTTTAATTGTTTTTCGTAGTTAGAGAATACCAAAAACTTTTGACTTTTCCTCGACTTTTACAAATTTTCAATAAAATTTCGGAGTCAGCGATATCAGTCAAAGGATTTCAAATAATAAATGAGTTTTTAGAAATTTTTCTTCGAATTTTTTTAAACTCACACAACCAGGACAACTAGCTAGATTTGAAAAAAGTTGCTTAAAAAAGTGCTAAAAATCAGAATAAATATGCTATAAAAAGGCTAAGGTTAAATGTTTTCAAGAAATAAACGTTTTAATGCTCTCATCGATTTGAAATTTCGAACTTTTCCAATTTATCCGAATTTTTTTTTGCATACAGAACATTATTGACGAAAACGACATTAATTTTTTGGAGTGTTTCATTTGCAGCTTAGCTTTTTATACCCTGTAACTTAAGGTACAAAGGGTACCCTTCAAAGTTGCCTAAAGTATGATTCGGGTGACTAGACAAGTTGATATACCCATTTCATGTACTTAAGTAATATACCTAATTTGAGGGTACAGGGTATTTTAAAGTCATGCACGTCCGACTTTAACGTACGCCATCTTTTTTTATAAAATCAAGATCCGCGTCCAATTTTATTTTCAATGTAGGATAAAAAAAAAGGCCCAACATTTTATTCGGATTCGTTTTGAAACAGAATGTTTGATGCTCCCAATTTCACCAAACCGAATTTTTCATGTGATTTGAAACCGTATGTTTTGTTGCAAGAGCATACATATATGTAAGCATAACTCCTCGGAATTGAAAGATAAAAGGTGCAAACTTGACATTTTTTATTTTTTGCAGTGAATTTACACGCATAAAATGACATAAACATTTTTTTTTTTAAAAAGTGAATTTTAAAATTAAAAACTAAAAAAGATAAAAAATTAGAAAAAAAATATATTAAAAATAAATAAAATTATTTTTTTTTTTTTAATTTAATATTTTATCTATCATGGAAAATTTCCATTCCATTTCCATTGGAAATAAAAATCGCGTCAATATCTTTATTCGTTTAGAAGATATAGCTTGTCAAAAAATAGTCTAAAAATGATAAACCCCATTTTCAGTTATCGATAACTTGATAAATAATCGGAATTTTGCAATAAAATTTGACGTGGTTACTATTGGCTAATAGCTCTACCAAATAATTAAAAATCATCAAAATCGACGAATTTTGGGGGAAAAGTGGTCCTCTTCACTTATTTTCGCCGATCTATATTTATTGACAATTATTTTTAATAATTTTTTTTCTGTCTCAACCCAAATAGTATCCACAGCAAAAACGAACACATGACGATAAGTGCGACAGGGTTCCCGCGTCACACAGAGAAAATTCCCCTTGTGATAAAAATAAAAAAAGTCGTGTTTAATTTCAATAATTATTGTTGCCAAAGTAATATTTTTGTGTAATTTTATTTAAAGGATAGAATAATAAAGAACTAGCAATATTTTAATGAAAATAAAATCTAAACCACATATAGTAATAAAAAGTTGCAGAGCTGCGGTTCAGCAGGAAAATTTATCGGAAAAATAAAGGAAATATACAAATTTATCAAAAATAAAAAGGGAACTATCGACAAAAAGTTCGTGCTTCGAAAAACGAATTCAAATAAAATTGTTCGGTTTGGAGCACGCCTGAATATTCTTGTTTTCGCTTTTTTGAGGTTATTTCGATTGTAAAAACTAAACTAATTGTTAGATAAATAAAACTTATATCTGATAGTTGAGGCAAATAAAGATACTGAGAGTACTTGAATTTGTATCATTAGTTAACAGCTGTTAGATTTTTTTTATTCGTGCAGATGTTCTAACCTTAGGTTAAAAGTTAATACTAATTCTTTTTCTAACTTCGAGGCAGCTGTTAATTTTAACACTTCCTGGTTACCGAGTTGAGTCAATAAAATGCTATCCATCAGTTGTGCATACAGTCCCTTAAGTTTTGGAAAAGCTTCAGCTACTGCTTTACTGTCATTACAACAGCTGTTCCAGCTCATTGTAGTACTTGAACAAATAGAGCTACCTACGAACATATGCCTAGATGTCACGCCTTGAGCTTGATCTTGACTTATGTAAACAGATCGTCGATTATTTGGCATTTAAAGCTGCTCGTGTGATAGCAATTATTTTTATACTCTATAATTTTTTTTGTGTACCTTCTTCTAGGGGAACTATTAGTTGTATGCGTAAAATATCTGGAAGAAAATTAGTACGACCCACAGTTATTAAATCGAAATTATGAGAACGCAATAAAAAAAAATGTGGTACAGTCGAGGCGGTGCCCGACAGTGGAATACCCTGTACCTTTTGTGTCAAAAAAATTTTTCCTGCATATTCCATCTAGGAACTTTCCAATTGGAATTTATTTTTTTTTTTGTGAAAATCGATATTTATACCTATAAGTTCCCTAAAATTTTACCCATTTTGATGAAACTCGAATGTTACAACAAAGAACTTATTTAAAGTATACGGGGTAAGTTTCAAGTTGGTATGTTGAGGGGTGTGGGAGAAAACACGGTAAATGGATTGCGGGGGTCGGGGGGACCGCATCGATAAAATTTCGATGTGGATTTGTTCATTAGAGCCACATGAATGAGCTTACCAAAAATTGTGATTCTAGGTCACTTGTAGCCATAATTGCGTAGAGTCAAATATTGACGCAGTTTATTGGCAAGGGGAGGTGAAATTTGCACATTTTTGACTATAACTTCTGTTGTATTTGTCCGATTTTGTTCATTTTTTACACATAGATGCATGTAACTACAACGAATCGCTCTGTTAAATTTCAGATGAAAATATGAAAAGGTGTGGCTAAAAACCGCGGAACTCTACTGCGGGGGAACGGGGAAAGATATTGACATGATTCAACAAACTTCATCTGCTTAGGAAATATGCGCACCAGCTGGTAAAGTTTCGTGTCTCTAGCTCTTATAGTCTCTGAGATCTAGGCGTTCATACGGACGGACAGACGGACGGACGGACGGACGGACGGACGGACGGACGGACGGACGGACGGACGGACGGACGGACGGACATGGCTCAATCGCTACCCGAGGCTATGATAAGCATTTTGGTATAAAGGACTTGGGGTCTGCCACGCCTCCTTCTGTCCGTTACATACATTGCACAAATCTAGTATACCCTTTGTACCTATAGGTACAGGGTATAATAATCGATTTTTTTATGTGCATATGGGACTGTGTATCGATCGGTCTGTCCGTATTGTACGTATCCAACGTCTTACAGAATGGTATGGTGAAGCTCAAAGGTCGACAAATTTTTTTTTGGCTGCGGATCAAAGTCAATATAAAATCCGAAGTGCTATGATATTTTTCAAAAATGTTGTATACAATGTCTATTATACTGTCTTCATTCCGAGAATTTATGATTCTTACTGCATATAATAGTGACCATCATAAAAAAATAGCTATAACTAGCTTCATAAACAGTGCTTCAACATTTGTTTTTTTCAAAGCTTAATGTTTTATCTTTCATTAAAAAAAATATTTTTTAATATCGTTAATCGCTTGATATGGCATAACACAAACTCAAGTTTAGCTAACTATTCAGTTATCGATAACTTGATAATTGGAATTTTGTAAAAACATGTACAATGTTAAATTTAAAAACAAAATTGTTTAAAAAGATAGCTGTTTTTTTTTTTTCAATTTTTTGGCTTTAATATTTATTTAATATTTTTTTCTTTAAAAATCAGTTATAAAAAATTTTTTTTTATATTTTTATACATTTTTTTTTGATATTTATTTTTTATTTTTTTATTGGCAATCAACCGATACAAATAAGTTTATGATCCAATATTGATGAAAATTACATTTTTATTTACTTAAGAGAATTTAAAGCTTATTAGTTAGATTAGTTATCGATAACTTCATAAACGAAATTTTGCTAAATAAATTTACAAGTTTTGTTATCGGCGGCGACCAATTGTGAACGGAGTTAAAAATATAATATTAATATATAAAAATAATAGCTCGATAATAGCAATTTTGCAAAATACATTTACAAAGGTTAATATTGCTAGAGAACAGTCTAATACAAAATAGTTAAAAATATAAAATTTTTTTAAATCCAACTTTTTTAGTTGACCACAAGCATAACTTCCACAGTTAAAGGAACTTCAATATTTTCTCTTGAATATTTTTTAAATTATTTTATTTATTCGCTCTCCTAAGAAAATTTTCGTTTGCTATATATCTAAAATTGTAATATTGAAACTTAATTTTTAATTTTTAAATAAACCAACTATTATTACAAATTTAATTTGAATCGGTTGGAAACTTCTTGAGCAAGATATTTGTAAAACTGTCTAGGAAAAAGCTACAGTCACCAAAATAAGTATGTAGACTCAAGTCGACTCAAACTGATATAATTCTTTTTATTTTTTTGGGATACCATTTGTTAGTCCCAACGACTTTTTTTCACTTCTAAACCCTTCTTTGTATCAAAAAACATCATATAGCGAAGTGACTTATAGGGAGCTGAGTTTTTTTTTGGAACCTGGACTTGGATTCAGCGATTTATGTTGATGTTTTTTAGGCCCAAAAACCATAAAGTCGGAACTTCGAAACTGAAAATATTTTTTTTTTTTTGCTGTGTTATCCACCAATTTTTGCAAATTATCTTCAAATCGCTTAAGAACTTTAAGAGTTTTGGCCAAAAATGATCAAATATAAAATTATATCGATTCACGTATATATTTTTCCATTACCAAAAGAAGGCTTTTAACTCATATTCCCAACGTTTTTTTTTCGTAAAAAATTGTAACTTAGTTAGAGTCGAGAGTATTTTATAGTTGGTATGTCTCTCTTTTAAGGCCCTATGCTACACTGGGAGAAGAGGATAACAATTATAAGATGTTACTAAGTTATAATCATTGCTTTACAAAAGGTTATTTATTAGCTGCGGTTACGGCTTTATTTGGAAATTTTGTAGAAATTCTCATTAAAAAACTTGAACAGTATCTGGCGCTCTAAGTTAACTCTGTGAGTTATGCATATTTTACACTCTGATTTAAAAAGCGTTATAACTCAACTTGTCCATCAAATTATTGCAATAGATATCAAGGTAAAAAAAAAAGATGGCGTACGTTAAAGTCGGGCGCGGACGACTTTGGGATACCCTGTACCACCAAATTGCAATCAAGTCCGATATATTGCTTACAAACTCCAAAAGATATTTCTTTGCCAAATAAACGAAACACAACGAATTTTGTTCAAAATACGTTTTTTTGACCGATTGGTCCTATGGGAGCTATATGATATAGTCAACCGATTTTGATCAAATTTGGTACAGTGCTTGGGAACTCTAAAAAACTTCTTAATGCCAAATTTGGTTACAATATCTTCACAAACAAACGATTCACAACGAATTTTGTACAAAAAACAAATTTTCGACCGATCGATCCTATGGGAGCTATATGATATAGTCAACCGATTTTGATCAAATTTGGTACAGTGCTTGGGAACTCTAAAAAACTTCTTAATGCCAAATTTGGTTACGGTATGTTCACAAATAAACGAAACACAACGAATTTCGTACAAAACACGATTTTTTGACCGATTGGTCCTATGGGAGCTATATGATATAGTCAACCGATTTTGATCAAAATTGGTACAGTGCTTGGGAACTCTAAAAAACTTCTTAATACCAAATTTGGTTACAATATCTTCACAAACAAACGATTCACAACGAATTTTGTACAAAAAACAAATTTTCGACCGATCGATCCTATGGGAGCTATATGATATAGTCAACCGATTTTGATAAAATTTGGTACAGTGCTGGGGGTTTCTAAAAAACTTCCGATTGCCAAATATGGTTGTGATATCTTTATAAGCAAACGAATTATCCATCTAAAACTTTTGTTTTTTTTCGAGGTCCTCTGAAACACCCCTATGGGAGCTATATAATGTAGTCCCGATATCAAAAAAATAAAACAATCTTGTCTCCTATGGATTAATAAGGGATCTTATCTCTAGTCACTCTGATCATACTTTAGGTAACTTTGGGGGGTCTCCGACTTCTCCTTCTGTACGTTACATACATTTTCGGCTTGCACAAACACAATATACCCTTTGTACCATACGGTACAGGGTATAAAAACGGGGAACTACCTTATTGCAATAGATACATATACAAAAAAAAAAAAAATTGCAACAGCACTAAAAGTTTCCATTATTTTGAAGAAGATGTGCAACGTAGTAATATCTAACAACTTTACGATAGCGGCATAGATCTCGTGTCTCAAAAATTAAAATTTATTGGATGTGCTTAAAATGGTTTTTTTCAAATACTCGTTAAAAATCTTGCATAAATGTTGTTCTAAATAAAGTTATGGCTGCTTATATGATATATGATGCATAAAATTTTTTAATAATTTAGGTTTTTATGCAATTATTGCAATAGATCTCAGAGTCAATGCCAAACGGAGCAATGAACCAACGAATGTTACAATGAAACTAGGGGGCTATGCCCCCTGCGTGTTTCGCATGGCAAGCTACGAGGAATGGTCACTGGCGGGACATTCCGAATGTACTCTAACTTAATCTCTGTCTTGAGGCGCATGAATTTTAATGCATATCAATTTCGATGACTAAAGATTGTTTTTAGTTTTTAGGGGCTTCATAGTAGTTCCCAATCGATTTTTAAAAAAAACTTTTTCTTAAATGGTGTCAAAGGAAGGTCTCTGTCGAGTGTTTACACATACTTAAACATACATACATACAGTTGGCAAAACTGGGTGTGGCATGCCTAAAATGTTAAAACAACCCACGTGAATCTATATACAAATTTTGGTGACTGTAGCTTTTTTATAAAGATATTTACCCAAAAGCTGTTTTAAGTGGAACTTCTTCATTTTTACATATAACTCTCGAAGTTCCCAAACGTTAGCTAACCGCGAAATTCTTTTTGGGGAAAGTAGTACCCAAGTGAAGAACTAGACCATAAGACGCAACTTGTGATAAAATTTCATGCTCCTAGGTTTTTTGGTCTTCGGGAAATAGGCAATACGGATAGACAGACGGACTGACAAGTCTATCCTGATCATTTTGGTATAGGGGTTTTGGTTTTTTTCTTACTCGTTTTCCTTAAGGAGTAGCTTAAATTTTTTGATTTGCGGTAACTTTTGACAGCAGTTAAAATATTTACATAAAAGACTTACTTTAGAAGAATCTTCACACACAAGGTTGACAACTAAAAGAAATCTCACTCTATAGAGCGGCAATCGTCAGGGACGAGGATAGGATTAAATAACATACAAAAACTCATAAAATTAGTTATTTTGGAGGTTGTCTCAGAAAAATGGAATGCTGGCGTTTTTTTTTTAAAAAACGGATTTGGATTCAGTGACTCCAAAAACATATAGAAAGCAGTGAGTGACAAAAAAAACACCTTCTCCAGAGTGACAGAGGTACCCGGGTACCCACATATACATAAATTGTATGAAAATTGCATATTTTTCCCATCGTACTGTAATTAAAAATGACATTAAATGATTTTTTGTTATAATATAATATGCGTTTTGGCGATTTGATAGCGATTTTTCAAAATAAATTTGCACATTTTTGGAAGAAATATGCTCCAGAAAATGTTATAAGAAAACAAAAATAATAATTCTTTCATGCAATTTCATATGTATTACTTTGGGGTACCCGGGTACCCCTGTCACTCTTTTAAAGGTGTAAAAACTATATCGATATTCCACGCCCTTCCAAAGGAATAAAGTGGACCCACACCAATGAAAATTTAAAAACAATTAAAAGTTAAGAGTTCTCAAGATGTTTGAGCTTTCTAAACTATCTGCAACCATTAAATTTTCCTACTTGAAAATGAAATGGGTATCCGGGTACCCTGTCACTCACATAAGGGTTAAAATTCAAAAAAAGGAATTTTTTTTAAAATTAAAAAAAATCGATTTGCAAGTGCGAAGGTCAATAGTATTCAGTTCAATTCAATTCGACGTCTAAAAAATCCCACCACGTAAGGAATCGAATATAACTTCAAAAAAGAGGTATTTCGGAGGTCATCTCAGAAGACGGACATGCTGGCGAATTTTTGATATCGGATTTGGATTCAGTGACTCCAAAAATATATGAAAAAAAAAAACATTGTCGGACATCAGGACTTGAAATAATTCTTTATGGGATTTTTGAGCTACAAAAAAATCTAGTTTCCGGTTCAGGTGCCAGAGCATGCTTTTTCGACATGTTAGGGATCTGTAAATCCGAGTCCGAATTTAAAACAAACCCCTGCACATCAGGATTCTGGCATAACCTCAAAAAAAAAACCCATAAAACGAGACATTTTGGAGGTTATCTCAGAAACCCCACGTGCTAAGGTCTTTTTGACTTCGATTTTGAATTTAGCGTTACCAAAAGCGTAAAAACAATATAGCCGGGCATCAGGACTAAAAAAATACTTTTGTAGGACTTTATGAAGTTTTATTTATAAAAAATTAATCGATTTTCAGGTTAAAACATCAGCACATTAGGATTCAGACATAACCTCAAAATCCCCCCACAAAACGTGTTATTATGTTATTATTCTTCGAGGTTAGGGTAGAACCTAGACACGTAGGACCAATTCTGTTCGTTCTGTTCCCCACATGACGAGACTTTTTTTTTTGTGTAGCTGTTTGATTGACCGAAAAATTTTAACCACTTTTAAATACAATAGGTACCTCAAAAAAAAGAAAAGATAGAAGATATGCCATCCAGCATATGTAGCTTAGCTGAGATTTCCCGCGACTAGGCCTTTAAACACTTAGTTGTGTAATATCTTTTTAAGGAGCGGATGCAGCGAAAAATTTCGGAGTCATCTATTTTTGAAACACAGTAGGTTTTCGAACTGATAGGTCTTTCTTTTGTATATTGTTTGTGAACTATCTAAAATTCATATACAATTTTATGAGTTCAGTTATCTGACAAAAAGACTTATTATTATTCATTAAAAAAATCGATTTTCGAGTTCGGAGGTCAAATCATATTGACGATAAATTTTTGGGTCACATCAACATTCGGATATAACTTTAAAAACGAGGTATTTTGGAGATTATCTTAGAACTCTGACGTATTTGGGCCTCGCAAAAAAATGGTATGCAATTTTTGAGAGTTATCTCAGAGCACTTGGGTGTGGGGGTTTTTGGGACCTTGAGTTCGGTTTCAGCGGCTCAAAATCTATATGGGTAGACCTATCAACTCAAACTACTTTTAATATTATTGTTCATCATCTTATATAAATTTAAAAATGAATCTTTTTTAGAACTGCTTTTTGTCTGCTTAGATTCTAGACCCAAGCTGTCAGTAATAATCATTATTTTCAGCATCCAGATTATTAATCCTATGCCTTTAGATAAGGGCTATATTTAGTTTTAAAAAAATGCATATTGCAACAAAAGACCTTCCACTACTAGTATAAAAATTTATTTAGATATATCTGTTCGTATGAACACCTAGATCTTGGAGATTATAAGAACTAGCAACACAAAACTTGAAATTTAAACGCCTTCAGATCAGAAGACCCCTTTCAACCGCCCAATAATTTGAAAGTGATTTATTTTTAACAATTTTATTATTACAGCTTTAGTTTTTAGGGTTAAAAAAAATACTGATATCGGAGATAAACGCCAATATATTATTTGAAAGTTCAAAACTCGAATCGAGTGGCACTATGATGCGTGAGTTGGTAGAGTGTTGGCTTCAAAAACGTTTAGTTCAGGTTCCAGGTTCAATTTTAATGGTTTCGACTTTAAGGTCCTCCATGTTTTCGTGTTTGTTTTGCTGGCTCTCTGTGGGGATTGTTTTTTTTAAGTCGAGCATGATGTGGTTACAGGATAATTGGCAATTTGGATAGTCCAACATTCGGACAGTTCATCGTCTACAGCAGTGTTGGGCAGTCTCTCAATTTACATAATTCGCGAAGATAGGGCAGCAAAATCTGCCGCAGCGCAGTCGGCACACGCACGGTCCAAGTATGTGAAATCTCTCTCTCGTTTTTGCTTGCTTGCGGCTCTTGCTCTCTCTTGTGCTTTTGCTTACTGCGCTGCTTACTCACACAACGAAATGTTTGTTTGTTTGTACAGGGTGCTGGCTGGTATAGACATAAAAAAGTATCTCTCAGGCCTGTAGCTTGTCTAGTTAGACAAGAGCTGCTGAAGTTTTTTTTTCCGAGAATCGTTTTCGGATTTCAGTTTGTAATAAAAAATGCAATTAAAATTTTAGTTTTAAACAAAATCAATGTTTTTTATTTTCGTGTTTTTTTTTTTTTATGTTTCTTGGTAATTCATTCTCATTTTTATGTTTGATTAATTTTCTTTTTTGTTTTTGCTTTTCTGTTGTTGTTTCATCAAACATATGAAATGCGCAGATGTTCAGTATACATAGCTACAGTTTATATAGTACATAGTATTTATTAATTACATAGTTGCATGTAAGAAAAAAAATGTACATAGTGCAATACAGTGAATTATATAAGAATACTACTTATGTACTATATACATAGCTAATGTGTCACAACAATTGGTAACCACTAGATATGCATGTACTACAATGTATCTGTATCTGTTAGTGTAATTGTATCTGTATCTTATGCGCTGCGCTGCGCTGCGACAGTTTTTGTTTTTGTTGTTGTTGTTGTTGTTGCTAGGAACATCAATTATGTAATGCATTTTATATGTACTTAGTATTATACTCGTACATATGTATATGTATGTGCTTATACATATGTCAGTGTACATAGTTGCAAGTGCATGTGTGTATGATAAAAGTGATAAGATCTAGTCGAATTTTTGTTTTTTTTTCATTTCTTTTTTTTTTTTTGTTTTTTTAGGACTCTTAAACAACAACACAACAAAAGAAATATTTCAATTTACAAAATGAAATTAAAAAAATATCTTAAGCTATGTGTTTAAAGTTACATAAGTTACATATTCTCTTTGCTAGTACAATGTAAAATTGTACACTTGCAGAAATTTTCAATGTACTTGTTGCTGGCCCAACGAGCAATGTCTAGTGCAAAACATATTGACTATGTATGCACTGAAATAAATAGTTTTTAAGTTTTTAAAGTTATAATAAAAATATGACGATAAAAAAAAAAGCTGTAGTTAAGTTAATTAAATTTAAGTGATAATATGTTTCGTGTGTGTGTGGAGTTTTTTTTTTAAGTGTATATTTTAACATTTTGTATGAGATGCTGCATTCGTACATAAAGTTGTGTGTGCAAAATTTTGTATGTATATAAATATATAAATGGAGTGATTTTTGATTGTTCTGTTACAAGAAAATTAGCGTTTATCGGTAGTTCCAAAAATTCCTTTTGAACGTTTCTTTTTGTGTTTGGTTTTTTGTTTTTTGTTTTTTTTTTATATAAATTTTTGTTGTGCTTTTTATGCTTACTTATTTTTTTTTGTTTTCTTCTTCTTTTTTTTTTTGTTTATGCATTCTTTCATTGTAAATATGTGAGAGAGTGAAAAAAACATCACAGCTAAATCGTCAGTTCATTTTCTTGTGTTTAACTCAAACAAAAAAAAAAAAAAAAAAAAAAAAAAAAAAAAACTAAAAAAATTTAAACAAAAGTTTAGATTATTTACTTAGGTTATTTTTTGCGTATATAATTTAATGCTTTAAAATAATAATATATTTGTGTATATAAATTATATAAGGCTACAACATGTTTAAAAAAAATTGTTTTGCTGCGCTTGCCAGCTACAACACTACTACTAACACACTCTGCCAGTGTTGGCAAACGCAGCTGAGATTAAATACAAGAGCGGGAACCATTCGCTCGCTTGCTCGCTTAAAAACTAGATCGTGCTCTATGCTTAAAAGAACTACATACTATTAAAAACCCCCCCTTAATAAAAAAGACAAAAAAAATAGTTGTATATGGATTTTGTACCCGCCCGCCCCTGCCCAGCAGCCCATTAAGAGCTATAGTCCTCAACAAAATCGCCATTCAGCTCCTGCTGCACACGCCACAGCATCAGCTCCATGCAAGCGCGTGAATCCTCAAAGCTGCTATGACCCGTAGTGCCATCTCCTGTCTGTATGTCACGCTTTAGATGCGTTTTGGTCAGCTGACGCAGCGCACGGCGATAGGGAAAGCCGCTGGCATGTGGAAAAGCTATGGAGGTATCTATCAAGGTGTTATGCACCAAGCGTAGTGCGCGCAAATCATTGTCCAAGCCATGGCCTACCAAGATGGTATCTGCATCTATAAGCTGCAATAAATCACGTTGCACCTCCGCCAAGGACTTGACATTCTGACCTTTCATATTGCGTGCCGTAATGCCCGAGAAGCGTGTATTATAATCCACAATATCGGCATCGGGACGCACAAAATGCTCATAGACCAGCTGCCCGTTAAGCGACACCAATGAGACCTTGGTCACATCCAAACCACGTCCAGTGTACGACATTTCACAGTCCAGTGCATAGACCTGCGGCACTGCTGGCACATCGGCGCACTTGCGCGTGCGCACAAAATCTAGAAAGGGACCGTTGACGCCCACCACCGAACCGTTCCAAACATGCACGTCATGCTTACTGCAGCCCTCATGCTCCTCGCTGGCCTGACAGCAAGTCCAGCGTCCCGTGGACGCAGTGCCATCAAAGTAACGCTGAAATTTGCCCCAATGATAGATGCACTCCTCACGCGTCAAATACTGTCCGTTTTGCTCATCCACCAGAAAATCGCGCTTGCAGCGTGTACACTGCTTGGCCAGACTGGTCTCGGCATAGTTGCAATAGAGCTCATAGCCGCCATCGTGCACCAAGGCATAGCTATTGGCGTTGCGTGCCGTATCGCCGCATTCGCTCCATTCCGAACCGGTTTCGGAGTCCAACGAGCGTGGCGATATATTGCCGGAATCTGTGCTGCGATTACCACCGCTGCTGCTGCTGCTGCTGCCGGAGTTGGTGCCGCCAGCAGTTTCCATAATATGCGGCAGCACACCGCCGCCTAGCTCCTGGCGACTATACTGAAATTTGCTGGTATTGAGACCATCGTGATAGTTTATAATGGTCATGGTCTCGGCGCAGGAGGCCATGCCATGTGCGGCCGCAAAAGTCATATGCGGCAGACATTTGAAAATTTCAATGGCGCCCTCATGCACAACGCTCTCCACGGGATAACCATAGACGCGCAACAAATGATGATCGATAACATAACGACGCAATTGCTGTATAAGCAGTGTATCATCCATATGCATAATGGAATATTGTAGGAGGGGACCCACTTTAAAATTGGGATTATGCGGCTGTTGATGACTTTGTAGCAGCTGTTTGCGTGTAGCAAAGCTGGGCGCATAGATGGGAGATCCTTGTTGTTTGTAGCTGTGGTAATTTTTGTAGCTCTGGTATTGTTGCAACTTGGATGGCGGTGTGCTATTGGGCGTGGTATTAAAGGAGCTTAAGGCCGATGAGGCAGTGTCTATAGCAGAGTCGCAGATTTTGCTGCACAGCTGTTGTTGTTGTTGCTTGTTCCGTCCATTGTGATTGTTGCTGTTGTTGTTGTTCTGCTGATTCTGATAATAATTGTTGCGGCGGTTTTGTGTGCCTGTGTTGTGGTTGTGGTTGTTGTTGTGGTTGCCTTTGTTGGTGTTGGTGTTTGTGTTGTTGTTGTACTGACGCTTTCCTGTGCAACGTGTTGCAGCCAGTTGATTTGTTTTCTGTTGTTGCTGCTGCTGCTGCTTCTTCTTGTTGTTGCCAGCTGCAGCTGCTGCTGCTGGCATTTGTTCCTGCTCCTGGAATTCCAAATCTTGCATCTTATTTGCAGCTTTGCCGCTCTGTTGCTTGAAGACCAGTGTGGCTTGTTGCTTCTGCAGCTGCTGCTGTTGCTGCTGCTGACGTTTGGCACGCTTCTTGGCCTTGCTCGATTTGGTCTTGTTCAGATGCTCATTGCTGGAGTTTATATCTGTGGTCTCGCTGCTGGTGCTATTGCGATGTCCCGGATTGTGCTGGCCCAGAAATTTGTCTGTAAAAAAAAACAAAGCGCTTTGGTTAGTTGTGAGTTGTGGCTTATAAAAGTTATTATACTAAATATAATACCAAATATAACTGACGTCAAATTTGTGGCGATAAGCGCCGCGTATGTTTACAATACGCGTACTACGCTGCGTATGCGTCTTATCGATAAAGCTGTCCCACGTGCGTTTTTTCGTTTTGATTATTTTTATATGTACCTATATGAACTTAAGCAGAGCTAGGTATGCAGCTAATATGTGCTCATATAAGTTTCGTTTATTCATAAATATTTAGCTTACTAATTGTTAAGCATAGGTTTTCAATAAACTTTAAAAGTATTTATTTACATTCGTTTTTTTTTTTTTTAACTATTAAATAGTAGTAAATCTTATACCAAGATGTTTTTAAGCAAACAAATTTCAATCCAAGTATATTCCCTCTAAGTAACTTTGGGAAATCCAATATACCAAAAAATTGAATTTTTGTAAAGATTAAAAAAAAAAACTAATGTATGTAATAACAAATATTTAATACACATCCGAAAGCGTCTTGGCTAAGAGGATAAGAATCAAAAAGTGATTTTTAAAAAGTAATGCTAAATCGATTAATAAAATTAAAAATTTTTTTTATTTTATTATTTATTTTTTTTTTATTAAAAATCATTATTGATTTGTTAATAAAAATCATTATTGTTTTTTTTTAATAAAAATGTTTTATTTTTTTAATACAGATCATTATTGTTTTTTTTTAATAAAAATGTTTTATTTTTTTAATACAAATCATTATTGTTTTTTTTTTAATAAAAATTTGTATTTTTTTAAAATAAAAATTGGTATTTTTTACAAAATAAAAGTCAGTTTTTACAAATACAAAATACAAATTATTATACCGATTTACCAAGTATTTTTTTTTGTACAAAAATTGCAATACAGCTCATATTTTTTGATTTAAAAATAACAATGATGAAATATTAGTTATATATCAATTTATATTTCAAAATTAAGAAATAATTCTTATTTGATTATAAGAGTTTGCATAAAAAAATTATTGTTCAATTTCTATTTTTAATTTATAATTTTGCAAATAAAAATTATTGTTCGATTTCCATTTTATAAATTGAAAATAGAAATATTATTTTTATTTTTTAAATTTAAACAATAATTTTTATTTTTTTTATTTATAAAATAAAAATTTAATATCAATTTTGAAACAAGTGTTTTTCACTTGTAATCACTTTAATTGCGCTTTACTACTGAATATTTTTATTTTGAAACTTTAAAAAAAATTCAATTTTAATGCACAAACGTTTTTCACTTGTTAATACAAGTAAACAAAAAAAACTTGTTTAAGCTAGTTAAAAAAAAAAAAAAAATAAATATTTATGTCAGTCACCATTTTTTTAATACATATTTTAGTTCCCTTCGTAACTTGTAAATATATTTAATAAAATTTTTTTTAAATTATGAACTTTTTTTTTTAGGATACGTTAAAAATTATACAAAAATTTTCCAATATGAATATATAGTAATTTAATAAAAAATATTTCTCACTTTTTATTTAGTTGTGACCAAACTACTGAATATTTTTAAGCCAATTTTTTTTTTTAACTTTTTTGTTTCCCCATTTTTTAACCCATACATTGGTTTAAAAATATATGCAATTTTCTTAAAAATTTCATATATGTATTATATTTCTTTAATATGTATCTTAAATATGTTAATAAGCATTTTTTTAAAACGTCTTTTTATGCCTTCTTTATAAGGAGTAAATATGAATCAAATCTTTTTGAGGCAACAATGTAAAAAAAAATAAATCATAAATTTTTATTTTTTTTTTCCAAAGATCCTAGAATTATAATTAATTTTTATATGATGATTTGGATTCGTTATAAAAGAAATGCGTTATCAAAAGATCAAACAACAATATTTTTAAAAAAAAATCGAAATATGAAAAAATTCGTTGTAGAAAAGTTAGTTATATTATAAAAAATATAATGAAAAAATATTTTTTAAAAATGACTACGTCTATTTCAGTTTTGGAATTAAACTTTTAAAACAAGATTTTCGCTTTTTAAAGTAAAATTAATTTTGCGATTTTACGGTACGACTAGTTTTAGTGCCGAAATTTTAGCACTACAAGTTGGCCATTACTTTTGTCCTTAAGACATACCAACATCTAATATTATAACGATTTTTTTTTTTTTAGAAAGTTGTTGCTTCTTTGGTTCATAGTAACTTAAGATACATTATCTTTTGGGCCTACGAAACTAACATAATTTTATTTAGACTCAAAAGCCATTAGTTGTTTAGTTTATGCGATAATATGCCAAAAGTCGAGATCTGTGCGAACCACACCCTGTTCAAAAAACCGACTCGGAATTGTTGATTGTTGACTGTCAACTATGGACTGCCTCAAGATGTTTGCTTTAATAATTAAAAAGTCGCGCAAGTCGCAAACCATTGAAAATGAATGCAAATAAGCCGGAGAGGTGATGATGACAAAACGCGGAAGTCATAGACCCACTGACAACAGAAAACAATCATAATCATCAAAAGACGACAACAACGACAACAACGACAACAACGAATGATGATAATAATGCTCAAGCATAAAAAATAATCATAATAAGAAGAATAATAAAAATATTAGTATGTAATAAGCGTGTGTTGTGTGTGTGTGCAAATTGTGAATTTTTTGCTAAAAAACCAAAATAAGTAAATACCCATAAAAAAAAACACACACAGCTAATAAAAATAAACAAGCAGCAAATAATTAATTAATAAAAAATAAAAATAAATTACCTAAATAATAAAATAAATGATTTTGAAGAGCATTATATACATAAAACAGCAAAAAGGGTGTTCACTAGTATCAGTAGTGTTGCAAAATATTGCAAATTGTTTGCTTTTGTTTAGAAGCGGCAGTTGTAAGAAAATAAAATAACTAA
The DNA here is from genome assembly GCA_949987675.1 of Chymomyza fuscimana. Taxonomy (NCBI): domain Eukaryota; kingdom Metazoa; phylum Arthropoda; class Insecta; order Diptera; family Drosophilidae; genus Chymomyza; species Chymomyza fuscimana. The sequence continues at coordinate 40,359,334 of OX465090.1, forward strand.
AGAGAAATGTAAAAATATGAATAAAAATTTAAATAAACGATTTTTGAGAGTAATCACTAGTTCTAGCAGCTGTTTGCAACACTCAATACAAGTTTAGTGTTGCATAATGTTGAAGATTGTTTGCAACAGCTGTTCGATTTTGTTTAAAAGCAGCAGTTGTAAGAAAATTTAGTTTAATAATTATTTTAAAAAAAAGTCTGGCGTATTTTTTTTTATTTGTAAACATATGTTTTTTTTTTTTAATTTTGTAAGGCTTATATATATTTTTACGTAGAACAAAAATAATGACGCAAGGAACTCCTCATGTAAAATATTTTAAACTATATTTTAAATAAAAACAAACAACAGCTGACTACGTAACCTGCTGCAATTGTTGCACAATGCCAATGAGAATATGCCATAATATAATATACTATATATATAATATAATAATATACTATATATTCACAGCTTAATTCCTTACAATAAGTACTATTTATATTTAGTACGCTTATAATTCACACTTGAACAATTTCATTCCATGCTAACAAAGTGCTTTTTGTCAGCTAGTCGCTTAACTAATAAGCGTACCATAACAACTACTTATAATAATAAAATAATAATAATATAATATAATAATACCAACAACAAAAGCATCAGACTTAATTCGTTGCGGCTATATACATATATATCTAAAGCTTTGTGTCGTAAGCTTCCTCCCTTTGTATGCAGCATTTTCTCAGCCAATTTAACGCGGCTATCAACAAAGTCAACAGCAGCTGCAGTTAGCCGAGTTTAAGTGAAAGAAAAACTTTTCGCGCAATTTTCCAGAAACACAAAAAAAAAAAGAAATACAAGAAGCACGAAAAATTCTAAGCATGCGGCTTGCTCGGCGTATACGCAATATTCTCATGTGCCGCATTGTTTAAGCCAAGTCACATGGAATTTTAAGCTAAGCGCTGCGATAAGAAAAGCTAGTGAGGCGATTATAAGCATTATAAGTCGACTATGTTATACTCTGTAAACACAGCTGGTCTTTTAATATAATGTATTCGAATTTCGACATTTTTTGGCACATGAAATAGTCTACGGTATGGGCGGAACGGATTTAAGATCTGTGCAATGGCTTGCTTTATAGAGATTAACTAAAAGGCGCATAATAGCTGCTAATTTATAATATAAATAAATAAATTGAAATAAATTATAAAAATTAATATTAAATAAAATATTGTGTTGGAATTATGTTGGCCAAGATTTAAAAAGTCTAGCACTGAGTTGGGATGGACAGAATTCATTTTTTTTTTTGTTTCCATTGCTCATCTCTAATCCCACTTCCTTACTGCTGGAATATACCAATAAATATACTTCTCTGCGATGAGAGTATAAAAAAAAGTGTGAACAAGTGTGTGTACGTGTATGTGTTAGCTGTTAAGTGCTCAAATCCAAGTAACCAAATAAATGGGCGTCAAAAGTTTGATGACTTTAAAGCTTGCCGAAGGACAATTTAACAAATATTTTATTATTGTATCTATATATAAAAAGATTTCATATTGTTGTTGTTGTTGTTGTTGGGGAGCTGCACGTGATGCGCAAAGTAAATTTTGGTTGCTATGCCCATTGGAACCATAAATAACTCATGCCCAAAAACCCGACAGCACATTGCGCATACGCACGGTTGGCGCTACGACTCTGGCTCTCGGTACGGCGTGGAATAAGCAAATTAGTGTTTACATATGTGCGACACGTACTTACACACATGCACACATAATATACACAGATATTCTGACAACATTTTTAGTGATAAGATAAGGCGGACTCCCGGGGCAGCGGCTATACGTTGATGAACTAGAGCTAGCAGCTAGTTTCCCATGCCGGCCAAACCTGTAATGCTATGACGACTATCCGGCGTATTTATCAAGCAAAAACACACACACACACACATATATATACTAAAACAGAGGCATGCCAAAATCTAAAACAACCTTGAAAATCATATGCGTACATCATAGATTAAAACATTTATGTGTGTGTATATATGATTAAGCATAAATAAAACCAAGCGAGGTGTATTTAAAAGGTTTGGGCACATGGTTGTTGCTGGAACCAGATTTTAGCGACAAGTGTTTGAAAATTTATGAGCCATAGAAATAACTTAGGAATTACTTGTAGCTTTAGAAATACTTTGCTAACCAAAATATCTTGGTTTAATGACAATTTTCTAGTAAGCTGGCAACCCGACTTATTCCCCAAGCGCTCTTTTTAAGCCTGACTTTTTTCTACTCTATTAAAAATTTTCAAGAATGAGTAAGTTCTTTGCGGTAAGAAACATTTTTCTTCTCTATAAATAATATGTCGGTCCAGAGTTGTTAAAGGTCGGTGCTAAAATAGTTCAGCATACCAGGAACCTGTGACCTTTCCATAATAATTAATTAAATATTAAAATACTCTGCCATCTCTTGGATGCCAGTGCATTTTATTTAAAGTATAATATCGAAAGCTTTTATAAAAGTTAAGGAGTTTCGTTTTCAGCTCAACAGCTGCAGCTGCTGAGCGCCAAGAGGAGTCATGTGATGATTGTTATAACTACCATGTCTCATTTCAATTCATTTTGCGACTAGTCGAAATGACTGTATGAACTTTGTAGTTCAATCGATAAATCGTAGTTTTTTTATATTTTTATTTTTATTTTTTATATTGCTCGACTCGAAAATTACCAAAAATGTCGGTCTTGGACAATTTAAAAAGATTTCGATTAATCGATTAAACGAATGGAGTTCGGAGAGAGGCATGCTTATTATAAAGCTCATCACATGCTTCTTCTTCTTCTTGTTACAAACTCCTAAAACTTAAAACAAAGTATACCAACTTTAACTTTTTAAACTGTAGTCCCTTTGACACTCTTAAAAAATTAAAACGTAATAGTTTCTAAGCTTTTAAGACCCGTATAAAAACCCTAAGGAACCATACGCCAAGTGCTTATCACTTTTAAATTGATTACGAGATTTGTCGGTCCAAGATTTGGACAGTTAACGAACCCAACTGTTGTACTTAATTTTAGCAGAGCAAATAAAATGTACGATAAGATTTTGGCCGCTACTGCTGGAAATTTTTACGATGTTGTTCATGAAGATTATCTTCGTGTTTTTTGGAACCTCTAGGTGTAGTCTATATTTAAATGATGGTAGGTAGGCTTCAAGTAATAACTTAGAACGCAATAGTCTCAAGAGCACTAAACAGACTCTATCAGCTAATTTTAGCTGGAATTGTTAGAAACTCATAAATCTAAGTATTTTTTTAGAACATTATATATTATTATCATAGAGTAGGAGTTTTATTTATTTATAATTGTATTATATTATTATTGTATAAAATAAAAAAAGAAGTTATTAATATAGAATGATTATAGCCTAGCGTCTTTTTTAGCAAAAACTTATATCAGCACTGTGCTATAAGAATTGTTTTTGTCCTATAAATTGTTCTTAAAATTAAAAAAAAATCCAGCAGAAAGGGTAAAAATTTTCGGAATCGCAACCCATAGAGGGTTCTAAACAAGTACTCAAGTGCTTCAAATTTTTAGCTTCTCAGCATTCTTTTAGTGGCAAACAGCGAGATTTGAAATTTAAGATAATGCGCTATTTTTGGTTTTCTAATTTCGAAAGTCTTAACTTCCCGAGACTCTCTATCTGGAAAACGGGGTAATATTTCAACAAGAGAATGAAAAGTTTAAAAAAAGTTTATCTCTCAAAAATTTTAAAACTTTTAACTGAAAAACGGGTTCAGCTATTTATGAACTTGTGAATATTGAAATTTTTTTTTTGGTAAAAATCACGAAACCTTCTAACTCCGAAACGGGGCCAGATATCAACATGAGAACATCGTCTTCTTTATTTATTTCTTAACTGGAAAGCTATCTATTAACTGGAGGACATTCAGAATTTTTTGGTAAAAATAGCCAAACCCTCTGGGAAACTGGATCAATTATCAACATAAGAATATCATATCATCTTTCAAAAATGTGAAAACCTTTAAATTCCTTAGCTCGAAAACGGGTTCAGCTATCTATGAACTTACGGATGTTGCAAATCTCGATACCTTCAAACTGAAAAACCGGGGCCAGATCTCAACATATAAATAATGCGCATTTATCTATAAATTTTGCACTCCAGAGTTCATATAGTTTATCTACTAAAAATTACATAACCTTGAAATTGTTTAACTGGAAAATGGGGAGAGCTCTCAACGTGGGAAAAATCTTTTTTATCAAATATGATCTTCAAGAGTTCATATAGTTTATGCTAAAAAAGTTTCAAAATCTCGAAAATCGCCTTTTGGTAAAGGGGCTGGTTTTAACAAGAGAATAATGCGCAATTTAATTCAAAAGTCTTGAAACTCTCAAGAACAGGTTTCAACATAAAAATAATACAATTTTTTTTTTAAATTAATTTGGTGTCTAAAAGTTTATAGAGCTTTTATAATCCCAAAATTCCGTATTTTTTGATAAAATTAGATTTCAAAGAATTTCTGTAGTTCATGCTGCAAAAGTTTCAAAACTTGTAAATTTTTTGCCTAGAAAATGTTGCCAGGTATTAAAATTTTTTTTATTATAAAATCTAGTGTCAAAGCGTTACGTCAAAAGTTTTAAATTATAGAAATTCTGATATTAGTCTTTTTTTTATCAAATCTGGTCTGCAAGAGTTACGATAAAATTTTAAAATTTGCGTTATTCTTTAACTGAAAAATGGAGTTCGATTTCAACATGAGTATAAAGCGCATTTTTGATTTTTCTCTGTTTTCTAAGAATTCTCAAAACTTTCAAATTTTTTTTACTTTTTACAGATAGTAACATGCCGAAAAAAATTTGCAAATTTTCGAAATTAACTTTAAATGAAAAACGAAGTTCGATTTCAATATGAGAATAAAGCGTCTCTTTTATCTTCACTATTTTCTAGAGTTTATTCTAAGGGCAGAGTAAATAAGTAAAGCTTTCTGGTTTTCAATGCGAATGCAAAAATCTTTTTTGCTGTGACGTTTTTGTTTTTGCAGCTGTGCCATTTACCTTAGCTCTTTATTTATTTTGACATGCCGTGACGCAGTGTAAACACAGCATAAGAATTACTGCATCAAACTATATGCTTTATAAATATGTATGTAAACTTTGGTATATAAGCAAATTTCAATGTTGATTGTCAAAATAGTAAATAAATGAAATTCTTATAAAATTATTTATGCAAATGCCTAAAAGTTTTGTTTTATTGTAAACTATAGTTTTGTATCTCATTTGATTTATTTCGCATTTGTTTGCACTGATATATGATTTAATTTTACAAATTAGCTGCCTGGCTGGTTCTGGCTGCACGCTCTATAGACAACATTGCTAGTTCCTCACGCGAAACCACAAAAACAACAAAAACAAGAAACAAAAACAAAAACTAAACCAAACCAGACCAACAACAATGAGGCAAACATCCCAGCCTAACTGTCCGTCCGAACCATTTACTGAGCGCTTTTGTTATAAAATTGAACAGAGAAATTACATTTTGTAGATACGTTTCGATTACATATGCTCTACTACTAACTAGGTTGGGGGGTTAGGCTCTACAGATGTATTCTATTCTCTAGCCCAGACGGCAATGACTTTGGGTCCCACCATCACCATCACCATCATCAGCACCATTGTTGCAATTGCCATAATTGCCTCTGATTGACTGACACGCCTGCCTCACGTTTTGGCAGCCCAATTCAAATTTGAAATTTTCAAAAGCCTACACACACTCACGGATTGGATGAGTTGAATCAAGTGACTTGGGACGGGACTGATTGAGTCCCAGTTGAGTGGGTTGTGCTAAACATATATACATATATATATACTGTTGCCAGTTAAAGATAAGATATTCGAGTAGTAAATATTAGAAAACCCCCAGAGCACTAGCCAGCCTGCCTAGGTTACTAGGTCTGATTAGGAGCACGCATAGACTCAGTTTTAAGCTTTTTGCCTTAGAATTTGTTGTCAAGTGGTCTACTGGTCGCTATGGTCGCACTTTTAACAAGCGACTATCCCGAAAATATTGCTCATGTTCCAGACAAAGCAACAAAAACAATGCAGATTGAGTATCTGGCGATGAGTACAGCAATTTATTTATAAAAGGCGACGAAACTTGGCCATAAATCTACAATGATTTAAAAGAAATGGGAATTTTTGATCCGATTAAATTTAGCTTAGTCGATGGCAGTAATCACTTTCAAAGTTAATTTGGTTCTCTCAGCGGACTTGGTTGCAAAAACAACTGGTACGAGTTTTTTTTTTTTGGGAAAAACTTCCGCAATACCCACACAACAAAAGATGACGCATTAAAATATTTTTGAAATTAATCATTCTGTAATTTTTTTTTATTACACAAATCTTCTTATTATTGCATAAAGTATCAACGTCAAAAAACATTCTAGCAGTAGGAAATTCATTATGAAATTAAAATTTAGCTCAACATTTAAGAAGATTTTCAGCTACTTCTTTGCTTATTGGAGAATTCTCTTTGGGTTTTACGATTCTCAAATTTTCTTGCCTTTAATAAAGACGCAAGATCAAAGAAGTTTCATTGCAGAAACCAAATTTAGTGCAACATCTTAAGTTATACTGAAGATTTTTTTTTTTTTGGCGCGAGACTCCCCTCAGAACCAAAACATTTAGAGAACACTTAAGTAGATTCTCAACTACATCTTTACTTAATAAAATTCAACATTGTATTAATTGAAGAATTCTTTTTGAGTTTTACGACTCTCAAATCTTCTAGCCTTTAATAAAAACTCAAGATCAAAGAAGTTTCATTGCAGAAACCAAATTTAGTGCAACATCTTAAGTTATACTGAAGATTTTTTTTTTTTTGGCGGGAGACTCCCCTTAGAAGCAAAACATTTAGAGAACACTTAAGAAGATTCTCAACTACTTCTTTACTTAATAAAATTCGATATTGTGCCAATTGAAGAATTCTTTTTGGGTTTTACGACTCTCAAATCTTCTAGCTTTTAATGAAGACTCTAGCTCAAAGAAGTTTCATTGCAGAAACCAATATTAGTGCAACATCTTTAGTTATACTGAAAATTTTTTTTTTTTGGCGGGAGACTCCTCAGAACCGAATCATTTAGAGAACACTTAAGAAGTTTTTCAACTTCTTCTTTACTTAATAAAATTCGATATTGTGCCAATTGAAGAATTCTTTTTTGGTTTTACGACTCTCTTCGCGTACCACTCAAATCTTCTAGCTTTTAATAAAGACTCAAGCTCAAAGAAGTTTCATTCCAGAAACCAAGTTTAGTGCAACATCTTAAGTTATAAAGAAGATTTTTTTTTTTTTTTGGCAAGAAACTCACCTCCTTACCAAAACATTTAGAGATGATGCATTGAAATATTTTTGGATTCAATCATTCACCTTTTTTTTTTTTTGTAGCACACAAATCTTCTTGTTTTTAATAAAAACTTAGTGCCCAAGAATTTTTGGCTAAATTCTAGCAGCAGAAAATCCAATCCGCAAACAAAATTCCAGCATATTCCCAATAATAATAATTCCCCAACTCTCTCACTACATCTTTCTGGCTATGGATTATGAAAGAGCTGGGCAGTATTTAGTTTTGATGACGTTGTGGCCCATTGACGTCCAAATTGAAATTGGTTTCATTATCAGTAGTGTGATAATTTTAGTTCCAATAACTATGTCAAAGAACTATTGTCAGGCGGCGGGTTGGACACTAGTTTCGGGTAGGGAGACAAGGAGAAAGCATGACACAGCAACAGTTTTTACCACTTATTTATAATTAAATTATTTTTACATATACATATCAAGGTTTCACTTTCATTGAAGGTTTCTAGCAGCTAATTGACAAAATGCTGCTTGCTATGATAAGGGCTTTTATAGCTCTCGCGTGCGGAAATGTGGAAAATTTGGGGAGTACAACGCGTTGGGCATAAGTAAACAATAATAATAAATAAATAAATAAATTATATTGAATTATCTCGAAATACTCAATTATTCTTAACGAAATTTTTGGAATTAAGAGAAAATTTGGTAAAACATAATTTTCATGTTATTTATCATATAAAAAAATAAACCACAAATCGGTATATAAATAGTGTTTGAAAAACAGTCATGATACTAATTTTTAGTTACAAGGTTTCACTTTCATTAAAAGTTTACAGACAAAAGCTGCCTGCTATATGTATGGCTTATATGGCATGAGCGTCCATAAAGCGCCGAAATTTTTGGGGTTAAGAGTAAGCTTATGCAATATGTATTTCTATTGTATAAAAGTAACAGACAAAAGCTGCTTGCTATGCTAATATGGCATAATATAGATCGCAAAGACCGAAATCTTCGAGTTAAGAGTTGAATATATAATTTTTAATTTGAATGTTGAAGGATTCATGTTCGTCCCTACAACAAATTTCATCGTTTAATCAACAAATCGGTTCATAAATCGATTTCGGAAACAATCTATCTTTTATATCTTGAAAAGCTCACAAATTTATAACTATGTTCTAGACTTATAAAAACTACAAACTTTTTTTTGTCAAGATTATGTTTCTGAAGTTGTTTCATGCGTGCAAAAATCAAAAATCCAATCAAAAAGTAGTTAAGACAACCATAATCACCCTTAATAAAGTTGTTTACCTATAAATTATGAGCGCAAATAAACACATATAAGTATCACTGGCTTCTAATCTACTTTATACAAGTATTTTTTCTAATAATTCGAAGCCCTTTAGCAACAACACAGAGTAGTGATAAGAACAAGTACATTTTCATGCTTTAGACGATTTTTCAAAGTATTTAATTAATTAATTTTGCTTTTTGGAAAAGTGGTGTTTAAACATCTTTTTTTTTTTTTTTAAGTTTCTGAAGTGCGGCGACCTTTAAAACGATCTAAGACAATCAGAAACGTGTGTTCGTATATAACAAAAAAAAAATGAAGCCTGTTAATTAGACTGTGAATTTTTAATGAGACAACAATGACGAAAAAATAAATTTTTGTTTTTTTTTTTTAACTAATATGCACATGTCCCTATATACAATATAACTAACATTTAAAGTATATATAGGCAATAAACATTAGCTACATCACGTACTTAAGTATGTATGTATGTGCCTTGTCCCTGTGTGGGGAAGTGTTTATAAAAGTCCAGCAGCCATTATCGAGCGGAGCACACAATGCCTCCGGTGCTCCCCGCTCAGGGCATACATGAGTTTACACTACGTGACAATTGTTATGAAACACTAAATGACAAAGACAAGCAAAACTTTTTTTTTAAATACCATACAAGTTGTGTGTATACAAATATGCATATGAAAATAAATATAAAAATTACTATATATATACATAGTATATACAAGTATATAAAGCCTATGCTAGACATAACCACAAGCTGGCTGTAAACTAATATTAATATGTAAGTACAAAAGTTTAAGCAAACAACAAATGGTAGTTAAGGTCAAGTTATGGCTTTAAACATGTTTCGAATGATATCGTTAAGTCAAGAAAAGTATCTATGATTATAAATGCCTATATCTTCCTAGCGGCAAATTGTTAGTTACATTAGCTACCTTGAACTTGGTCCACATATTATTATAATTATAAGTATGCCATATAATAGCTTTTAATATTTAATAACATATTATTGTATGGTTAAGTGAAAAAGAAAGAAACTAAGTTTACGGAAAGTACCAGATTTAGTAGTTCTTTAGAACATTCTTTTTGCAAGTACTGTGCTGAAAACCAGCCGTGGGAGTGGATTGTTAGAGCTTTAGTATAACCTAAAAAAAAAAAAACTTACTGAAGCCTTTGTGTACAACTTCATCCACAGCCCTATCTTAGAGAGCAGCACTCGGACTGTGGGCATATATGCCTAGATATGGCTATAGTCATTTAAGACTCCGTTTTTCTTATTTGATTCAACCTTGGCTGGGAACAGCCAACCCAATCTGAACAAAAAAAAAACTCAACCCATCGGCACTGTTTGACACTGGAATACACTACAACCATGTCCCATATAAAAAAATAAGACAAATTAATTTTAATCTTATATAATTCTAAAAGAGTAAATATATTATATGCTGTGACGGAAATAAAAAAAAGTTGGAATGTTTATTTAATTAAATATTTTTTATTTTATTTTTTTTTTTGCTAATTTTATTTTTTCTTTAGTTCCATTTAAATCTATTTAAATTTATTTTTTAATTTTTGTTTTTTTTTTTATTTCTAATGTTTATTGTTTTTTTTTTAAATATATTTTATTTTATAATATATTATTTTCTTTAACTTTTTAATTTTTTTTTAATCTAATATAATTATGAGATTAAAAATATTTTATATTTAATTTTTTTTATTTTTATTTATTATTATTTAAAAAAAATAGGAATGTTTATTTAATTTATTTTATTTTATTTTTATTTCTATTTAAATTTATTTTTTTTTAATTTTATATAATTTTTTCTAGTTTTTATTTTTTTTAGTTTTAATTTTTTTAATTTTTTAATTATTATTTTATTTTATTTATTTTTTTTTTAATTTTTATTTTATTTTATTTTCTATTCATTTTTTTCTAATATTTATTGTTTTTTTTAAATATATTTTATTGTATATTATTATATCATTTTTTAAAATATATTTTATTGTATATTATTAAATCACTTTTTAAAATTTTTTTTTTTGTATTTTTTTATTTAAAATGACAGTACCTAAGCCGTTAATGATTTCAATCGGACTTTTTTCAGAAGGTGCATATGTAAAGGGAAATGTAACAATATAAAGTTTCTGCTTTAAATTCCCTTGATTCCGTATACAAGTTGTATAATACACTTGACCGCCCCTATGATGGCAGTGTATAATAATATTATGATTTCTCGTCACTCTAGTCTGGGTTATGCAGCCGTCTTTTAGATCGAGACAGTTTTTGCGCGACTTTAAACAGATACGCCGACAATTTTAATTGGATCAGAGAGCGAAAAAAATATGCGAATAGTTATGCAGTTAGTCGGCAGCTGCACCGTTAGGTGACGCGTCGCGATGGCGTCAACGTTGACGTCGACGTTGGCAGCGCCAACTGCTACTGCCAACTGCTACAAAAAAGGCAATGAAATGAGTTCAAGTTGTGATCGCGAACGCGACTTTGGATCTATGTATTTGGTTTTGCTTGGATTGGTTTGGTTTGGTTTGTTATTTGTTGCTGTTGTTGCTGCTGAGATTGCGCAGCAGCTCCGTGGTTTATACGTTGGCCTAGACGCTGTAACCTTAATGCCGTTGACTTGAAAACCGAAACCTAACTAGGCGTAAATGCGAAACTTGGACCGCAAAAAAGACTTGGCTTTTACGTTAACAGTCACACGCATATTTACACTCACACACACACACACACACACACACGCAAATAAGTCACCAATGTGGCACAATTTCTTTGGCACTGTTGCACATGAACAATTATCTAATAAATGTCTTCAAACAACTTAATTACATAATGTCAAGCAAATTGTTAATTGAATGCTTAATAAGCCAATTGTTTTGTTTGTAGCCTATTGGACGTGCAACGTGCAACAAAACATAAGACGGCGCACGCTGCGTATGCGTAATGTATGCAAATTGCAAGCATTTAAGTGAATAGAAACCAAGGTGATTGAACTGCAAACTGCTGCTGCTGATGATGATGAGGAGGTGCGTTGGGTACCTAAGTTTAGTAAATCAGCTTAATCAAAATATTTAGGTCATACCTTAATACGAGATTTTCGTTTTATTTTTTTTTTATTTTTGTGACATTGTATTGTATTTAATATGCATATAAGCTAGTAATCTAAATAAAGCATATCTGACGCATATGTTATAGAGCTCGTATATAACAGGTAAGCTCTGCAGAAAGTTTAAAACTTTTATGGGTTTGTTGAGCTGGCCTAATGTACAAGTGCCATGACCTTGAGCTGATGCAGCTCTGTACCGATATAGCACTTATACTATGTTAAATTATTTGGCTTAAATCAAAACTGCTATACTTAAGTTAAGAGCACTCCAAAATTTATCTATAGCGCCAACACTTCAAAACTGCCCAGCCCAACAACGCAGTTTATGTTGTTTTTTTGCTAGCAATATTTTTTTTAGTTGTTGCCACTTAAGAAGTATAATGAGTAACTTTTAAACATTTACTAAAGTTCAACTAAAAAAACAAAAAAAAAAAAAACAATGTCTAAACATGCTAGTTAACAAGACTGCTCAAGATAGCCAGTATCTCATATCAGTATTTAAAACTTGAAATATTTTAAGTAAAACATAGTCAAGTGTTTTTCGACGCTGTGTAGTTTATTATGACAGCCAGTGTATGCCGTATGCTGCATTGTCATGACCCCTACACGCATGAGAATTTCTTCTATGTAGCGCTTAAATCAAAAAATTGCAGGAAATCTTAACCAGCTTAAACAGCATAAAACCCACACAAATAAACGCCATTTGCATAAAGCGGGAAAGTTGATAAATATACACGCTATATATTGTATATATATATATATACATAGTCGTGGGTCTTGATTTAGTTATGTCAAAGCAATTTGGTTGTCTCTTTAGCTTTCGCTTGCAATCAAATAGATTTTACTGCACTGCCAAAATTTATGCAAAGCTTTACTTTTACGTCAGCAGCAAAACAAAACATAAAAAAAAAAATATAAAAAATTGCTAATTAATTAAACAAATAAACAAAAGTTTGGTCAACAACAAAAAAAAAAAAACAGTTCATAAGAATTATTCATTTCAGCTCGAACGCATTTTGAATATTTGCATAAATTAATTAGTCGTAGTCTATGCTGGGCTTACACTATCATACACTAAGAGAGTGTAAACCTAGCATAACAATTAGGCCACACTTACGCTCTTTGTAGAGCGTTAAAACGCATGCTCTCTCGCTTTCATTAACATAATCAGCTGATCAATGCTTTTGACGTTTTACTTTGCTATATAGTACTAAATATATTTTTATATTTCGTTGCATCAACTTATAATCTATATAGATAGTGTTTTATAGTAGATCAAAGGGATTTATTTGTTTTCAACTAAAACTAGACTTCTATATATTGAACGCTTTTATTATGCATTGCACTGACTGTGCATAAAAGTTCTATATATAGAGCTATAATAGTATTTCTGATTGCTTCGCTGAAATAAACCGTCTGCTTGTTTATAACGACCTTATGTGTGCGCATTAAGATAGTTTTTATGGATCAATAATAACACTTAAGATAACACATATATGCTTAAAAGTTGCTAAGCTATGTGTAAAAATGTTTGTGCAGTTTTTTAGAAAATCATGCTATAAAAGAAAATCTCTTCCAGGAAAAACGCAAAGTGCTTATCGTTTGCCGCATGCATAGCTGCTAATTTTTCTTGCTAACATAATCAAGCATAGCTAAATTGGATTATGTTGCATAGGGTGGGCCAACAGTTTTCGTCAAAAAATAAATTATGTAGAGCAAGCCATATTTGGCCATATTATTTTTCATACATAAATTTTGCCCAATTTTGAGGGAAAATATACGAACAAAATGCAATTAACAAACAAAACAACAGATGGCCCACCCTATATTATGTATTATGTGCAAAGTTTCGGGTTTGTTAAAAACAGCTTGACGTAAATTGATTTTTTTTAAAAAGTTAGGTATTAATGCAATTTTTTTATGTGATCTGTACCTGTGTAATTACCATGCACATTATTCTAGCTGCTACTGTAAGGGTAAGAGCACACACACACACACACACACACACACGTCAAACAATCAATCAAATTAAGCAAAAAAAAAAAGAGAGCAGAAAATTTAATTGAGCACCACAAATGTAAAGTAAATAATTAGCTTAGCTTTAAGCTTGATTTGTGTTCGATTTAAGTTGCGCATACGCCCAATGTGCACGCCGTAATGGCAGCAATTATGCAATTAATTTGCATTGTGGTAGTACATATATATGTTTTAATTAAACTATGCCTAAGAAATGCCAAGATCTAGATCTAGATTTAAAAGCGTGTGTTTTCCAACTGCTATAGAGCTCTGTATCAAATCACATATCCATGGAACGGCCCATTGCATGACGTTGTCAGTGACGATGTATACGATGATTCATTTGCGTGTGCGATTTTTTGTGGAATTTTATGTACTACATATATACTCACAATGAATTAAGTTTTGAATTGGAAATGATTCAGCCGGTTCGACGTTTTATTTTATTGTTATTTTATTATGCTTTTATGTTGTTATTGTATTTTGATTGCGCTTGATTCCCAGAGAACTTTAAAACACGCATTACTGCTCTATTTAGCACAATTGGAGATGGGCAGAAAACGAAGTGCGTATGGCTTATGGAAATCAATCACGCCATGGCATAACATGCGATATATTTTTGCATAGATTTTAGGCAATGAGGGTTAAAAAAATTCTTAAAATCTGTAATGTATTAGGTCCTCTATGCGGAACCATTTTATAAATATGCCAATATAGAAAATAATAATGGAAAGATTTCGAAGCTTGTTGTTAAAAATGTGTTCAAAAGGCAAGCTTTAAAGTTTTAAGTATTTTGAAAAATTTTACATTCTTGCTTTACAAGTTATCGTTACACTTTATCGCATACAATATAATGCTGGTAAGATTTTGGAGCTTTGAAGAATTTCAAAAAATTTGTACACATTTGCTTTACAAATTATCGGTACACGTTATCGCGAAGAAAAAAATGTTTAGAAGTTATCGTTACATTTTATCGATACGATAAATTTTATAAACATCACATATATTTTGGAGTTGTATTATTTAAAAAAAATGTTTAAGTTGTAAGCTTCTAAAATTAAGAAAAAAACTAAACACTTTCTTAACAAGTTGTTATCGGTACACGTTATCGCAACGATATATTTTATAAATATGCCAATTTAAGAGCATATTGTTTAACAAATCTTGCTAAGTGTAACCCAAGCCATACACGATGTGACTGTTTGTACAACTTGGCTGTTTATCGAACAGGTTATACAACTGATTTCGTCGTATCTGGTCTAGTTGTATGGAATGTTGTATGGTTGTACGAAAAACCGAAATGTTTTCATTTTTCGATAAACAAACAAATTGTACAAGAAGCCACATCGTTTATAGCTTGGCTAAGATTCAAAATTTTAAGAATTTTGACAAATGCTAAAAAAGCTTTAAAAGTTATCGGAACATATTAAATAATGCTGCTATAATTTTTAAGCTACCAATGTTCTAAATTTGAGATTTTAACAATTTTCAAATATATTATTTATATGTATATTACTATAATAGTTATCGATAACGTCATCGTTACTCAAAATTTCATAAACATGTTAATAAAGCATATTAAACAAGTACAAGATTTTAAGTTTTAAAAATTGAAATTTTTATATGCATACTTTGCAAGTTATCGCTGACGTTATCGTTATGCAACTCAAAAAATACCGGTAGCATGATTGAGGCGTATTTCTTAAAAAATTTGACAAATTTTAAGCAGCATTTAAGTTTAAAGAATTTTGAAAAAATGCGCACACTTGCTTTTTGAAATTAATCGTTACACTTTATCGTTAATTATTTAATTTTATAAACCTGTCAATAAAAGTAAAAAACAAAATAAGCTGCTTGTGGATTTAAGCGCTTGTTTTGCATAACGCTTAAAAATGCCAAATTTAATAGCCAATAGTTTCAATAACACACATTATAGTCACAAGTTATCGTAGCACATAATCATGGCGATAAATATCGTAATCAAGTTTGCGCGCGTATATTAAATTCTAGCTTATATAGTATTATTTGATTTGGAAATTCTCACTCACCTTCGACGCATGAAGACTCAAAACGACGTCCATAGTTCCGACCCAGCCAATTGTTGGTAGCAGCAGCGCCTGTGGCTGCGCTATGGGCAGCGGCGTCGCCGCCATTGACATTGCCACATGTTGCATGATTACGTTTTTGTTGTTGTTGACCATTATAATTGGCGTCTTGTTGACGCTTGTTGTTGTGATTGTTGTTGTAGCGATTTTTGCGTGTTGCATTCTTATTGTTGTTGTTGTTGTTGTTCGGCTGATGTGTTTGTGTTTGTTGTTGTTGTTGTTGGTTTTGGGCAGCTGTCATGGCTGCCAAGTTGCCATTATGAAATTTTGGTAAGCAGCGCTTGTTGTTCCCATTTGCGTTGTTGTTGCTGTTGTTGTTCAGCGTAGTATTGTCTATAAACAAAAAAAAAAAACAAAAAAAACATATACATAAGCAACCCATAACACAATTGCAGCACAGCTTTAAGCTAACTTACAAATCAAATGTAAAAGATCTTCTAGATACAAAATCATGGCACTGTTTTTTTCTTTTATAAACATTTATCTCATATATATAAGCACAAAAATAATTTAAATTTAAGCTAAAATAAAGCTTAGCTGAACACTACGACCGCCTGCATTTGCAGTTAAAAACAAACTAAACGCTCTCCCAGACTTTGGTTTCATACTCGTAGTACAAGTAGTACAAAAAAAAAAAAAATATAATACAAACAAATTTCAAAGAAAAAACCCCAGTCATAATATTTTTATACGACTTAATATAATAAGTGTTGGTGACGACACAGCGCCAGCTACCGATAGACTACGATGAATCATGCCGACTACTGCGCGGTAGCCGAGCCAGAGGCAAAACCGATAACTCAACTGATCGCGGCTGCTTACCGGGAAACCTTTGTCGATCTCTCGCGGCTACTATAAAAAGACGCTACGACAGAAACCCGCTGTGGGAATCTTTTGTTCAGTTTTGTTGTTATTTTTTGGATGGACAGGGAGTGTCACTTGTAGAGCGCGTGTTTTCCCCCGTAAGCATTAATAAGAACCCACTTTTGGCGCTTCATAGCTTGGACTTTATCAAAAAGTCTTCCTATATAGATTAGATTGTTTCATGTGCTTAGCATTGCTTGGTCTTATGAACATTTGAAATTTAATTACATATGTGTATTTGTATATGTACCTATACTATATGCATATGCTAATAGTACATATGTAAACAAATATTTGATTTGTCTATGCGCAATTAGCATTAAAGCTTTTTTTTTTCAATTATATTTGCATTTAGAGCGAGCTATGCAGTTTTTATGCCCTGTAACCACATCGGCTAGGGAATTGAAGATAGCAGGCGGAATCAGGTGCTTTAAAGCAAAAATGTTTATGAACAGCTGCATCTGCGAGTTCCTAAGTTGCTAGATACACCAAATTTCAATATCGAATTCTCCGTGAGGTTTCTCATAGTCTGGCGCTGTTTTACCCTCTGGCAACCACATATCATCTTTGTTATTCCAAATTCAACTCTCTAGCTAATTCATAAAGTAAGCTGAAGACACACATTAGTTAATATCTATTTTTTAATTGTTATATTTTTCCAAAAAATATCGTTTTTATCATGTAATGTCAACTGAGCTTTGTTGTACTCCTTTGAATAAATAAATAACAAAGGCAACCAGTTCCAAATTAGAAAAAAAAAAAAACCTTATACACTGAGAAAAATACAAGATTTTAAGCTTTAAAAGCGAGAGTTTTGCGCTTAAAAAAAAGAGATTACGTCAAGAGCTATTTTTCTATTATTGAGAGTTAAATTCTTATTTCGAGACTGTTTTTTCTAAATTCTTTTTTTTATCGTATATTCAATAGCTTTTAAGATAGGAATTCTTAAATTCGAGAATGTAAGGTATGATTTTAAGAACAATTGCGCTTGATTTTATATAGAGAAAGAAATTCTTGATATTGAGAATGTTTGATACAGGGGCGTAATCACGGGGGGGTTCTCGGGAACGGATGAGGGGTTTTTTAGTCTTAATGCTCAGAAAACAAATTTCTACAAATTCAAAAGTGAAACAATTTGGTTTGGAGTAAAAACTAACTTTAATTAAGATTTGTTGAGGTTTCTTTCTTGGGAAAAAGTTTATCATACTACGATCTCTTCACTAAAAATTTCTGATATTTCGATTTCTTACCTATAGAATGCATAAATATTCAATATATTCGATAAACAAGCCAAATTTGGTATGCAATAGCAAAACCTAAAAGTTGCACAAATCATTCCCTTACCTCCGTATACCCCTTTTCCATGAACAAACCCTTAATGCTCAACGTATCAATTCAAAAGTTGACGCAAATCAATTTTTTTTTTTGCAAAAGTGGGTGCAGTCCCATTATTCTCACATATGGGCTATTGTTCCGACTGATTGGCATTTTTAAACAAATACAGTAGAGCTTCTCGTAACGAACTTCTTTAAAACGATTTTTTTTTTATATAATTATATTAATTTTTTTAGTACACTGCGCTTATGATCTTTGAAAGAATTTCTGTGTAAAAAATGTTCAATAAAATAAACCCGTATTCTGGATTCGTGCGAATTCCCTATAGGCAAGTTCGACTGTAAATATTATTTAATGCAGCAAAGTGTGCTTGTTAGAATTTTTTTTTGTTTTTATCTTAAGCCATTAAGATCTCAAGAACAGTCGTACCCAGAGTTCTTAGCAAGGCAAGCTTAAAGAGTTCTTTAAAAAACTGATAGAAAGCTGAGTTTGTTCAAGCAAAGAAAGCTTTTGATAATCTCATGTTTCTTTAAGAATTAAGAGACCGCAGAAATAAATAAGTACAGTTTAAAGATCGAGCTACTTAGTATATCAGTTGTACAAAATATTCAAGTATTTAGTATTATCTTTTTTTGTCTAAAGTACGGGAGTTAAGAATGTTTTAAATTTTCAGGACCTAAAATATAAATATCAATTTATTCAAAATTTTGTTACTTAGCACATAAATTATATGTAGCTCTAAGTCGATTATTCGTATACAAATTTTTAAGATTTTTTATTTTTTTTTTGGTTTCAAAAAATTTGTTATCCAAAGTAGGAGAGTTACGACTGTTTTAAAATATGGAAATACATTTTTTAGTTTTAAAAATATGTAAACAAATTTTTTAGTTTTTTGTTTTTTTCAGACGAAAAGAATTCATTCACAATTACGACTGTTCTTAAATATGGAAATATCTCTATGGAATATCTCTTTTTAAGAATATTTTTTTCGAAATCAAAAAATTCATTTTCCAAAGAGCAATTTTTAGGAACAAGCATCTAACTACACTAAGAGTACAAAATGCCGTCTGTCTTTGCCAACCAAAGTGAAAACATCCGCAGTACTGCACTACCCAGGCACACGTATCTTAAAGATACTTTACAAATTGCATATTTCATAACCTAGCTTAAAAGCAAATCATTCCCAAACTGACTTGTAACGTAAACCTAAACAAAGAGTATTTCAAATTTCAAACACAGCTGCTCCCGTAGCTAGCGCATGACGTATACGTATGCCCTGGAAGGCCGCTTTCTTCTGCAACCTATAATTAGTAGTTCCGGATTTTTTATTTTTTTTGTCTTCATGTAGCAGCTTGTTGCGAGACTCTAAAACTTTTACCAGTTCATTAAGTCATTAGCTTTAATTTAGATACATTTGCTAGTTGTAATCAATTTGGTTTCACTTTTCAAAAGATTCCACTGGCTAATACAATTTGCAACTTTTTCCCGAATCTTTAGGCTATATCATGCTCGCTGCAGAAAGTACTTCAACTTCAAGTTCACCTTGTCGTTTAGCTTTCACTTATTTTGTAGACACTCTGTCTGCGTCTTCGTCTCTCTGTCTCGATATCTTTGTGAATTTGCGTTAAGCATTTTCAAATTGTTGTTAATAATTTCTTGCTAAGATTGCGAAAGACGCACAAGAGTTGCCAAGTTTGGGCCGGCTACAAACGTGCGTTTAAGAAACTTGACAAAAAAAAACACACACAAAAACAAAAATAACAACAAAACAGAAACGTAAAAAAAAACAGTGTATACAATGATGGAAAAACAACAACAACTACAAAAACAGGTACCAGTTCGTGCCTAGCGCCGGTCGTGTGCTCGTCTCTGCCTTTTTTTGTATCTGTATCTTTAACTGAGTGTGTGTGTTTGTATCTGTGTGTGTGTGTGTGTGTGTGTGTGTGTGTGTATGTGTAAGCGACCGGCTAATCCACTGCCCCCTGCCATAGCATCTTCAGCCTTTGCCACCCAACGCCCACCACAGTCAAAAAAAAAAAAATTAAAAAAAAAAAAATAAAAACAAAAAGATACAAAATAAATTAAAAACAAAAAAAAAATTATAAAAATGTGTAGCGCAATTTGGCAAAATCGAATCAAAATACTTTGAGCAGTTTTTGTTGTTTTTTCGATGCTAAGTCTTTTTGATTTATGAAAGAAATGCGGCGTCCGGCCCGTGACTTTCGACAGAAACAGACGCAGGTTTTTTGGCATTTAAAAATCCCTTACAATACTACAGTTGGAGCTTGTAATATAAAGCATTTAGATATTTTTTATAATCATTAAAAAACTATTTTTATAAATCATATAACTGTCATAATTCGTTGCTTTGTCCAGGGTTTTTCATCTAAAATTTTTGATATGAAAAAATTAAAAAAAAAAAAAATGCCGTACCAAAATCAGCAGATTTCATATAAAGCGAAAAATCTTTTAAAAACAGCGTGCTCTTTATTTCAGAAGGTAAATCGAAGCTTTTTAATGATGTCATATTTTAGGCGGCTTTTCAGAGCTTTTTTTTTAAAAAAAAAAGTAACTCATTTTAGAGCAAGTTTTTAAATACTAATTAATATAAATTTAATTGTGGTACATCATTGGAAAAACAATTACACTGAGAAAAAATTAAAATTAAAATTTATAAAACTTGGTATATTCCAAAGTTAAACATATTTTTATAGAGCTAAAATCTAAGAGCAAGTTGAGTGCGTTTTTAGGAAATCAAAGTTAACTCATTTTAGAGAAGGTGATTTTTTTTCCTCAATACTTTGATACCTTGCAGAAATCGATTGTCGAAATTTTTAAAAACACATTTTCAATGCATTAAAATTCAATTCTGGTACATCATTGTATTGTACACTGAGAAAAAAAATAGATCTTATAGCACTTAATCAAGAAGTTACTTATGAAAAAAAATTGTATACTAAGAACAAAAATTACTTATAAAAATCCCAGATTCAGCATGCTTGCTTGCCTTTTCTTCAAGCTATTCTATTCTATAGGGTGGGCCATCAGTTGGTTTGGTTGTTAAACACTCATAATTCGGGCCATACATAAGAATTACACCTTGCTAAGACCGCTTTGCGTCGAATTTCGCATGCGAATCTGCATTTACACGATGACAAGATTCAAATAGATGGGAGAAGAGCCAGATGAGCTGGCGTCAAAAAAATCATCGAAAATTACGATGTTCGCATACGGGCTTGTAGAGCCAGCCGCCATTTAGGCTATATTATTTTTTTTATTATAAAATGCAATCAACAAACAAACCAACAGATGGTCCACCTTATATTATTTTAAATTTTAAGAGATTGTGCTGAGTAAAGAATGTTTTTTATTTAAGAATTTTAGGCTTTGTTTAAAAAGAATATTCTTTGGTTTTTAAATTTCAAGTTTAAATATGCAAAAAAAAGTTCTAAAGCAAGTTGTTACCCTCTAAAAAAGCGGCTTTTGTCTAACATTAATATCTAAACTTGCCAAATACCCTAAAATTAACTCAACTTGTCGCACATTGCGCGCTTCTACTGTACTTATCATGTCTATAAGTGAGCGCATACCAAATTTGTCACAAGTTATTTATGCACTCTCAAGTAATTAACCGCACTGGGAATTAAGTTCGTTGCCGCCAGAGAGAGCGCAACCAGCCAGAGATCACGACAACAACAAGCTGGACGAGCATATTGACATATTGTCAAAAAATTCGCGGATGTTGGACACGTGTGCAATTGCCTGGCTGCAGTGCCAAAACGGAAATGCAGTCCCCTCTCTACGCGCACCGCGTACACGCTCTTAAGTATTGGCCAAAAGCTGACGCTAAGCTATTTGTGGCAACAAACTCACATCATCATCATCATCATGATCATGATCAACATCATCAGCTTGTCTGCCGCTTGCTTGTGTGACTAGCATCATTCATAATGTCGAAGCCCCAAACATGCGCACCCAAAAGTTGAATGAATTCTAAGGCATCTAGACAAAAGGGGGGCTCGCACGCTTTGGTAGCCAATTACCGCTCAGACTACCGTGAAACTCGCATCAATAACGCAAAGCATGGATCCATTAAATACCTTTATACAACATTGTTAAAGGAAGCGCAAAAGAAAATGCGCAAAGAAACAGAGAGCAAAAACAAGAAGACACAAAAGATACAAAAACAACAACATTTTTTTTGCGCTTAGCAACACAAATAAAAGTTGCGCCTTTTTGTACCTTTTGGCGCCAAACGTTTAAGCCCGGCTAAAAAGAAGACTGAAGGTGACGCAGCCGCAGCTGGAGCACATGGCATATGCATGGTTAGCCATAATAATTTTATATAGGTGGCTTTTTTGAGAGGTTTTTAAAGAGTAAAGTTGATGCAGACGCAGCATATGTATCTATATATTATATAGAAGAAACGTTTTCTGATAGCTCAACATCATTTTACAGCAGCAACAAATATTTCGAGAGGAGTTCCATATTTAACTCACACTGTGATTTGTGAGGGAGCAGGTTGGTAGTAAGAGTGTTCCGATCAACACTGCACTCACCTTCGCTTTTAAATAGTGAACATTTTTGTCCAAGTCAGTTTATGCTCAAATGTTGTTGAGAATAGTCTGGCAAACATAATCAATCATCTCCTAAAAAAACACCCTATTTATTGCAGACAAGTGCGTAGTATAAAGCTTAATGTGAACTAAAATTACGTTTACTTGTGGCAAAGGTAAGACGGCTGGTTTTGGATTGCTAACTTTTGTAGTACAGGTTAATTACAGACCATTAAGTATAGAATATTGTGCAGACATACATATATATATGCTACCAAAACAATAAGTCTTAATAATAGAGCTTCTCAGAGAACCTTTCTAATTTAAGCGCGCATTACAAAGAAAATGCATGTAAAGCTACTAATTAAATGGTATACAAGCTCATTAGTTATATTAAGAAAAACATGAAAAGAGCTACAGTTAATACTAGAACGTATTCGTTATAAAGGCTGTAAAAAAAACCCATCTAGCTTTCAAAATGTGTAAATAATTATAAATAGCTGGTTAAGTAAAGTAAACGATCCGTTGTTGATTTCTGTATTTCTACTGCATTGAATGCATTGTAGCAGTTAACCAAAGCTAAAGCTTTAACCAACGAAGCATTCTTGAGTCGAAATAAATGGAAGACAGAACCAAGATGTGCTATTAATCATTTTTCGAAAATTTCCAATTTTATATAGTTTTTAAAAAATTTCTTTTAATTTTTGATATGTGTAAGAAATTATGTTATAAGTTAAAAAAGAGAAAAATTTCTGATATTCCACAAGAGAGTAATCGATTATAAATGAATAAACATAAACCCTATTCAAGGAGCATTCCAAAGTAAATAGGTATTTTTGGATGGGTCAGAACTTAGTGAGTTGAAAATTTGCTTTTAAAGAAAATACGAGCATATCAAAATTTTTTTAAAACTATGCTGTCTACGAGGCATATATTGCATAAAAAGTTCTGCCAAATTACCCAATAAAATAAAAAAGTGTGACCAAATTTCTTACATATTGCACTCAAACCAAATATACCCGAATAACGTATTGACTATGGTCCGATAACAAATATTGAACTCAAAAATGTGTGTAAGTTAAAAAAGTGCTGCCAAATTACCCAAAAAATACAAAAGTGTGACCAAATTTCAACCAAAATGTAGCCGAATATTGACTGTCACATAGCAAATTTTTGACTCAAAAAAGTGTATCCAAATTGCAAGTTTTAAGCTCAAAAAGTGCTGCCAAATTACCCACTAAAATAAAAAAATGTGAACAAATTCTAACATATTAAGTTTAAACCAAGCGACCTAAATAACTTTCAAAAAAAAGTATGTTCAAATTACTCACTATAAAGTCTACGTAACCCATGTATACCACATATTAATTTACAAAAAAAAAGTGTGTCCAAATGGTGGTCCGATAACAAATTTTGAACTTAAAAAAGTGCTGCCGAACTACCCAATAAAATAAAAGAAGTGTGACTAAATTTCTTATATATTGCACTCAACTCAAATGTAGCCGAATAAAATATTGACTGTTACATAACAAATTTTTGACTCAAAAAAGTGTATCCAAATTGCAAGTTTTAAGCTCAAAAAGTGCTGCCAAATTACCCACAAAAATAAAAAAATGTTACCAAATTCTAACATATTAAGATCAAACCAAGCGACCTAAATAACTTTCAAAAAAAAGTATGTTCAAATTAATCACTGTAAAGTCTACGTAACCCACAGATACCACATATTAATTTCCCGAAAAAAAAAGTGTGTCCAAATTACACACTTAAGTATCAACCATTAAGTTGGCTGGCTTCAGTGTGACCAAATTTGCTACATATACGATTCAAACAAAGTGAGCACAAATTACCCATTATAGTATCCACGTTTCATTTAAGACTCAGAAAAAAAAAAGCTTTTCTCCAAATCGCACAAGTGCTAGACTCAAAAAAGTGCTGCCAAATTACACACTCTAAACTCCACATAAGCTATGTATAACACATATTAGATTTTGATTTTTTTTTGAAAAGTGTGGCCAAATTACTCACTTTAGTGTCTACAATTAAGATGATAGCTTTGGTTGTAAAATAACCAACAAAAAAAATAGAGAAGAAAAATTGGCAAGCCGCGTATATTATGCGTTATTTAAACCGGAAATGTTAATGTGGCGTTAATGTACTGCATGTTGTTGTATGTGTATATAGGAATAGGCCATTAAAAGTAAATCCATAGCAAATTAAGTCATTCGCATTCAATTACGTGCTCCAACACACACACACACACACACACACACACACACGCAAATGCGAACAAACTTTATATACATAAATATATAATATACAAATAACGAAAAAAAAGCCAAATTTAATTCATGGTAGAGCTTGCGATTGCGTTCGCGCATACAGGAAGAGCGCTCTAAGCCAATGTGTTGATGAAGGAGCAGGGCATAGACATTAAAAGGGGCGTGTTGCACAGACACAAAAAAAAAAATAAAACAAGAAGAGAAACACCTCATACGGCTTTCAACTAGCTGCTACTTGGTGCGATGACGTAGTTGAGTAATTATTTTGATTGCTCTCTATGCTCAAATTGCGTCAGCAGCGACGTCGACAGAGAACGCTTACTGCTTTGATTACAATACTGCAATATAGCTGCATGAGGATTGAGATGCTTGAAGACAGCGGAGATCTCAAGCCGGGCGCGTCTTTGCATTTTTGCTTCCTTCTACAAGCTTATAATGGTTGTTGCTGTTGCTGTTGTAGCGATAAAGAAATCACTTCCTATGACGACATTAAAACGCAGCCCACATGCCGTATGAGCAATGAGCGTGATATCAACGCTTCGGTTGGTTATCGCTTCGGAAGTTGGGCTAGGTTGGCTTATCGCCAACTTCAATAAGTTTATTTTATTTAAAAGTATATAAGCAAATTTATGGCACATCGATCACAATTGATTATAATTTTTCTGGAATTGTTTTTTATGCATTTTAAGTGTGCCAAATTTGGCAAGTCTAAGGTTAACATATGAATTACAAAGTTAAGTTTGGGCAATGAAAATAGTCTAGACAGATTTTATAAGCAGATAGCAAATTGAGCTATTTATTAGTTGGTCATGATGTCCAGACAGTGGCATATAATGTGTGTCGTATTTAACAATATGTCATATAAGAATACATATGTATATTCAATTTTTAAGTACATACATAAATTTAATGAGACCAACTTACTTGTATTCGCGTGAGCATAAAAGCAACTTTTTAAGACTTTTGGTTACCAAGCAGAGCTTTATGAGTGTATTTTAACTTTTATCTCAAATTTCATTAAAGTGTTGTATTAAACTATATGTCATTTCAAAATATACTAAATTTTAAAGTCCTCAAAGGGTATAGCTGGATAAAAATTCTTTTAAATAAAAAATATTTTAAAAAAATTACGATTTATTATAAGAGCCATAACGCCTTTTAAAAATAAAAATTTGTTTTAAAAAAATATTACAAAAAAATTACGATTTATTTTAAGAGCAATAACGTCTTTTGAAAATAAAATTTTTTAAAACTTTTTATTTATTTATTTTTTACATTTAACTTTTTTTTCAAAAAAATTTTTTTCTTATTACATTATGAGTTAATTTGCTCAATTAACATATTTCATCTACTCCAATTATCTTCAAACATACAAAAATAAAAATTAGTTTTTTTAAAAAAATTCTCTTAAGGAATATTAAAAAAATTACGATTTATTATACAATAAAAACCATATGTTTTAAAAATAAAAATTTTTTTAAAAAACTTTTTTTAACATATCTAACATTTTTTTTTAAATATATTTTTTTTTAACCGTTCTTATTACATTATGCGTATATTTGTACAATTAACATATTTCATCTATTCCAAATTATATTGAAACATACAAAAATAAAAATTTGTGGTTCAACATTTTATTAAGGAATATTAAAAAAATTGGGATTTATTATAAGATAAGAACCATGATGTCCTTTAAAAATAAAAATTTGTTAAAAAAAACTTTGTAAACATACATATTTAATTTTTTTTTTTACAATATTTTTTTTTTTTTTTTTTTTTTTAATAGTTCTTATTACATTATGAGTTAATTTGCTCAATTAACATATTTCATCTACTCCAAATTATCTTCAAACATACAAAAATAAAAATTAGTTTTTTTAAAAAAATTCTCTTAAGGAATATAAAAAAAAATTACGATGTATTATACAATAAAAACCATGTTTTAAAAATAAAAATTTGTTTAAAAAACTTTTTTTAACATACATATTTCTTCTTTTTTTTTTTTAAATACTTTTCTTTAACCATTCTTATTACATTATGAGTATATTTGTTCAATTAACATATTTCATCTATTCTATCTAAGGAATATTTAAAAAATTACGATTTATTATAAGATAACAACAATGATGTCCTTTAAAAATAAAAATTTGTTGGAAAAATCATTTTTTTTTTATTTTTTTTAACACATTTAATTTTTTTTTTTGAAGTTCATATAAACTAAATAATATTTTTTTTTTATTTTTTTTTTAAAGGTTACATTACATTACATTACATTATGAGTATATTTGCTCAATTAACATATTTCATCTATTCCAAATTGTTTTCAAACATACAAAAATAAATTCTTTTTTTATAAAAATTCTCTTAAGGAATATTAAAAATATTACGATTTATTATACAATAAAAACCATATGTTTTAAAAATAAAAATTTGTTTAAAAAACTTTTTTTAACAAATTTAATTTTTTTTTAAATATCATATAAACTAAAAAATATTTTTTTTCATTTTTTTTTAACAAGTCATTGCATTATGTGTATAGTTGCTTAATTTTTCATTGAATTTTTACTGTTTCCGATTTGATTACAGCAGCTGATTTGAATTGTTGAACTTTTTCGAAAATTAAATATTTCCTAAATTGGCAAACTATACTAAGAAAAATAAATCAAAAATTTCGGGCTCAAAATTTAGATTTTTGCACTTAAGACAAGAGGTTTTTTTTTACCAAGTTCTTCTATGCGTCACAATACCAAATAAATAGAGAATTTGGGCCTAATTCTCTACATTATTTGCAGTACTCTCTTCCATGCCAATTATGTTTATGACACAATGCAATTTATGACAATTTTAATCAATTGTTTACAATCTTGGCTAATTTATTATAGCAAAATCAATATCCTAGTATATATATTGTATGCCTGATTGATGGTTAGAATTTGCATATAGTGCTTGGCACCATTAACATTAAGCGCTAGTTATCTAGAACTCTCGTTGATGATTCCAATATAAACATGCAAAAAAATGTATACCTAAGCATCGTACCAAAAATCAATAATAATAAAATATATGCATATTAATATAAAAGATAGAAACTGGAAATGTACGTAGTACGAAACTGCGTCATGCTATGTATTTTGTAGGCGTTCATAAATTCAAAGTATTAGCAGTCCAAGAATACTGGACGTATGCGTAATTTTCAAATATTTTCAAAATAATTTACACACACACACACACACACGCACAGATACATACAAAAACTACTTATTCAATTGTTATTAATTTGAAACATTATGTGCCGATATGTTTACACTAAATATAACAAAAAAAACAAAAAAAAAAAAAAAACAACAACAACAATATCATATACAGAGTAGATGAATATGAAATTAAATTTAGATTCTTGCATTATAGACCATCATTTTGGTTTAGTTCTTGCTACGGGCCATAAAATATCTCGCCTGCTTGTTCTTAGAACAAATAATAATTATAATAATAACAACAACAAGTATAACACTTTGCGAGCAAAAAGGGCTTTAAAGTTGTCAAAATAATTAATTTCATGGTTTAAAATAATATTTACAACGAAAATAAAACAAGAAACAAAAAAAAAATGTTCTTAGGTAAAAGATATTATTTCAAAAGTATTGCATGTTTTTTACGCAAAGATTTTAAGTAAAAATGTACACAAATTCAGCGAGGGTTGCATTGAAAAGTTGTGAATTTTTTAGTTTGAAATTAAATTGCATTTTTAGCAAGTAAGTCAAGCAGAGCGTTATTGTTTTGAAATTGGCTGACAATAAAAGAACAAGTTTTTTTAAAGCTTTTTTGAATATATATATTTATATATATTTATATATACAGTGAAACCTGGTTAATTGGGATCCCAAGGGACCAAGACATATTTACCAATTATTGAGGGTTCTCAATAATCCAGTTTTCCAATTAAGCAGGTTTAAAATTATAGTTGTCTCATTTATAGAGGCCCCCGCTTACAGAGGTCGAAATGTGCCGTTATTCCATTTGTAGAGGTGGAAATATTAATAAAAATGCGTATTTTTGGTGTTATTAATTTAATGTAGGTATGAATGTACATATGTTCATAATGTTCTGCGTCGAAAAAAAAACAATACGGTAAAGTTTATGACTTAAAGTAATCGGTTATGTTTGTTTGTACTTGATTGCTAGTTGCTGAAACCTGTCTCTCAATAGAATAAATTTGATCAAAAATAATAGAATTATCAATATTTGACATTTCGAAATACTTGTGTAAAGTTTCTAAAGCTTCCATTGCCTCACGCTTTGAAATTTTTACTGGAGTCTCTTCACAGTCTTCTTCATCTTCTTCTTCTTCTGTTTCCAAAGAATACATAGCAACTATGTCATCATCATTGAGCTCTTCTGAAATGAGTACATTATCATCCATAGAAACGAAATCCTGGAAAGTCGCCTGCTGCTCATTTAAGTCATTCCTACATGTGGTAAATATTCTATCCCATTCTGGAAACGTTGCACAGATTTCTAGCTCCTCTTGTAGGCTCTCAGGTTCAGATACATTCGTCACTTTGAATCCAGCTTTTTTGAAGCAATTACTAATTGTGGTTTTGCTAACAGAAAACCAAGCTTTTCTTGCAAATCTCATGGCCTGGAGGATGTTGATTTCTGGGTTTTTATCCTCTTCTATAGATTTCAGAACATACTGAACAACTTCCTTCCTGTAATAAACCTTAAAGTTGTTGATGATACCCTGATACATGGGCTGCAATTTACTTGTGGTATTGGCGGGTAAGTACAATAATGTAACATAGTCTAATTTGGGCATATTGTTGTGAGCTGTACAGTTGTCGACAAACATAATGATTTTTCGTTTTTGGGCCCTCATATCGGCGTTCACTTTTTTTAACCAATCTGCAAATAATTCAGAAGTGATCCAGGCTTTTTTATTGTTTTTATAATTAACAGGCAACGTTTTAATACCCTTGAAGCATCTTGGTCTCTTAGATTTTCCAATTAAAAGAAGTGACAGTTTTTCAGTTCCAGACATATTCGCACTTACAAGTACAGTGACTCGATCTTTACTCAATTTACCACCATGGCAAGGCTGACCTTTGAACGTAAATGTTTTATCCGGTAGACACTTGTAGAATAAGCCCGCTTCATCGGCGTTGAATACGTCATCGGGGGAATAATCGTGTAATAAAGCTGGAAGGTTTTTAATCCACTCATTAAATTCGTTATTGTCCACAGAATTGCTCTCGCCACAAACATTTTTGAATGCGATATCGCTTCATTTCTTAAATCCCTCCAACCACCCATTGCTGCCACAAAAATTATCAATATGGAGCTTACTTGCAAATTCTTGAGCTTTCTCTTTAATCATTGGTCCGCTTATTGGAATGTTATTATTCCGTACCTGCTTTATCCATGTACAGAGACACTTTTCAACTTCAGGATATTCTGCTGCTCGTAGTCGTTTGAGTTTTCCTTTTCCATCAATACACTGCGACCGAATTTTCTCGTTGTTTTTAATGATTCTATACAGGGTTGACTTTGGTATGTTATTCGCCTTACACAGTTCATCACGCGATCTGATTAATTTGTCTCACTTATACAGGTAATTGAGCTACAGAGTCTCAATTATAGAGGTAGGCATCGAAAAAGTCTTAGAATTCAATCCTCATTTAACCAGGTTCAAAAAGTCCCATTAACAGAGGTAATTGATTGAAAAAGAACCGGGACCTCATAGAAACTCTCAATAATAGAGGTTTCTCACTTATCCAGGTCCCATTTAACCAGGTTTCACTGTATTTATATATATTTATATATATTTCTAAAAGAAAAAACACACTTTTTCAGAACTAGCTTTCAAAAAGCCTAATTGAAAACAAAGTGTTGCAAATCGTTTTTGTTCTGTATTTTCCAAACTCAAAGAGCAGCCCTCGTTAGTGTATTTAACATTTCAATTCGTTTTTTTTTTCGCTTGAAATAAGTTAAATGAAATGTGTACCGCTTATTGAAAAACAAGACTGGTTGCAAACAGGGACGGATTCAAAAAATTTGAGGGTAGGCATGCATTTTTTTTTTTATTTTTTTTTTATTAGATTTCAAATGCAAAATAAGCAAAAAAAATTTAAAAGCTGAGTTATTATGAATGGTTTTGAAGAGCTAGAATTTAAAAAGCGTATTTGAAAAAATTGGTATTTTGCATACTCTACGAGGAATAGCTACACTAAGTAGTCTATTTAAGAAATGTTCAGGAAAAGTGTTTTTATTCTTAAAGTGAATTTATCAAAAAAAGCAAGAAAATCGTTTTGCACTTTATTTCCGAAATACAAAGGGCAACTCTCGTTAGTGTTATTATTATTTGAGAAAAATTCATGTCTTTCGTATTATATGTGTACCGCTTCTATAAAAGTAAGACTGGTTACAAACAGGTGCGCATTCAAAAATTTGGGGGTATAGGCTCAAACTTTCGTTAATATTTTGTTTTTCATATGATTTTAGATGCAGATATATATTTGAAAGCACAATTATTTCAGGATTCAAAAACCTTTGAAAAACGTGTATTTTACATAGTCTATGAAGAATATATTAAAAACTTGTTTGCGCCCCATTCGTGGCACCCCTCGTGTGTGTATTTAGGAAAAAATTGTTTTCTTTCTTTACAAAATTGAATTGGTAACAAACCGGAATGATGATTGTAAAGCAACAAATATATTTAAGGAACTTAGTTATGTTACTTGTTACGGACATACAAAAACCCAGAAATCGAGAACCACAATTGGAATTTTTATTATTTAGTTTTGTGCCCCAAAAGAACTCTTCGTAGTATAGTAAATTCCCACAAAAAGAACAATGAATGAAACGAAAATGTCAATTGAAGAGTGATGTCTATAAGTCTAAGGAATGCAATGCTATAAATACATTGATCGACCTATATTTTGGTATATATATATAAAAATAAATGAGATGTAGACATATGTATATATATTTTTTTATGATTTCTGACTAGAGCATAGAGCACACCCACTTCGGGAACCTTCATAACTTGGCTTATGGTTAGCCCCCCAAAAAAAAAGAGAACGCCCATATGTTATTGTTGTTTTTATTGTTTTTCACAGTTTTCTTTCATTTATTGTGAATTTTCTTGTTATTCATACATATTTATATTTGTTTTGGTACGAATTTATTTTCAACAAGTGAAAAGAGAAAATGCAAAAAAAAAACAAAAAAATCGTATTCATTCATACACAATTTTTAAAACAAAATTTTGAATTTTTTTTTTGTTTTTATGTTTTTATTATTATTATTATTATTTTGATGGCATATAGTATGGCTGACGTGTGCTACATTTCTAGCTTGTTGCTATTGTTTTTGTTGCAGTGTCTTGTCGCCAATGTTTTGGCGCAATGAAAGTGTTTGCATACATAATTCATTAAAATAAAATAAAAAAAAAAAAAACGACGAAAAATTCAAAAATATTAAAAAATGCTGACTTAGTAGTATATGGGCATTTTATTTTTAACACGCTATACATAGTCTGTGTGTGTGTGTGTGTATCTCTGTTGGTTGTTGTCATGATTTATAGCAGGCAAAAATACAAGTTAATATGGTGCAGGGGAGAGCGGGGCATCAAGGGGGCGGCACGGGTACGGACTGCCTGTCGGTGCCCCAAAAGTAATCAAAGTAATACAAATGGTCGAACAATTTATAAAAATAAAACTACAAACAAATCTCAGCTGCGCTGTGAGGCAAACAATAAACAAAACACTACGACATGCATAAAAATACGTTATATATACCATGTATTAAGCATAATACATATACATATACGTAACATATATGCAAGAGAAGGAAGCAATCGAAATTCTGGCAAATTTTGATGCATGCCAGCAGCTGTATGTATATAATCATATATACTCATATGTATCTGTGTACAAACATGTGTGCCAAGCAAAAAGATTTTTGTTCAAGGCATCATCAAAGCGTTATTTACTATATATGTAGTACAAAAACTTGCCGGTCTCAACACCAGGTGTCGCCTTTATTGATTTCTAGGCGCCAGAATTCTGCACATACCCACTGAAAGTTCATAATCCCAGTTATTATAAGATAGATGGAAGCTTATTTTAAAAGCTCATGGTATGAAGATGTGCCACATTTTTCCCAACTAAATCTAGAAGCTCGATCTATTAACACATTTTGAAAGATAACCGTATATAGCTGTGTGAGATTTTTTTGAGAGTGTAGACTTCTAAAGGATCCTAGCGGTTCGTACTTCCCAGAAACATCTGTTTCTTTCTTTTGAAAGATTGACGTATGAAAATTCGTTGGATTTTTAAAACTGTTGGCTGCTCAAGTAGGTCCTAGGGACTTACTTTGAAATTTAAAAATTGATCTATTAATTTATTTTGAAAGAGAGATTTTTGTGAGACGGTAGACTTCTGAAGTAGATCTTAGTAGTTCGGACTTTACAGAAATATCTTCAAATTTGTATTCCCATCCCCAAAATATCCAAGTTTTTTAAAAATTTGAAACATGATCTATTGCCCATAGCACTACTTAGTCAATAATTAGACCGCAAAGGAAAATTGAGGTCTTCTTTTTTTTGCTACTATAGTATATCTCAAATTCAACAACAGCTTAACTCGTTTCAGATTCGTATATTTTTTCAAAAATATACAGCAGTTTTCCAAAAACTTCTTTCCAGTTTTGCAATAAGTGCGATTTCTTAAAATATTCAATAAATATTCTTAAACACTAAACAAGAATATTTTTAAATTTAAGAATGTGCCATTTTTAGGGAACATTTTTTTCTTTGGGTACATTTTGATTAAAGGTGACGCATTTTTTTGCCTTTATTTGTTGCTGCTTTTCAGCACAGGACACTTCAATTCGATACAAGTTGAAATTTAAGGCGCTTTCAAATTAATGTAAAATTTCCAGCAAAAAAAAAATAGAGGCTGCTGGTTTTGGGTTACATTTGTTCTCTCTTGCGGCTTCCGTGTCATGCTCTCATAATTGTCTGGAGTAGGTTAAGTGGTGAAAACTTGAAACCGGCTTTTGGTAACAGCGCCTGGGCTGCCGCTAGCCCATAGCTAATGTTCCAGGCACATACTCTCTCACCATGGTTTAGATAACATTATTTAAATAATAAAAAAAAAAAAAAAAAAAAATCTATGTCAAAATCTCAAAGTTTTGCTTGAATTCGGTTGGTTTTGGCCAATTTTGTGTATTTCCCAAAAGTATGTCTCGCATATTTACACGCTCTCGCTTACACACGCACACAAATGCATGTACATAAGTATTTACTTAATTTTAAATAGAAAGTAACCTCAATTGCACTTGTCAAAAATATAAGTAAATACAATAAACATAACAAAAGAGAAGCCAAGTAAATAAATAGTATGCCCATGCAAGAGTTTTGGCTCACACAAATGTTAAGTGGTTCTCTTATTGTGTGCCTGTATGTGTATCTGTGTGTGTGTGTGTGTGTAACTGTGTGAGTGTGAGTGAAAGGCAACAAAAAATTACATAGACAGCTATATATACACTGCCGGCTTGTGGCTTGGCCAGTAAACAACATATAGTATATACTAAAAGATATAAATATATACTACATTTCCTAGGAAGTGCACTATGAAAGTATCTTATATAGATCTTAATCGAAAAACATAAAAAATACCAAACTGCAACGTAAATGAGAGTGCCTAAAAGAAAATTTGAAATTTCATTGCGGAAGTTTGGTATAAATATTCAAAATGAATTACAAATGGCACGCGAACTAAAACCAAAACTCAAATGCACTGAGAGAAATGCAGCACAAG
The DNA here is from genome assembly GCA_949987675.1 of Chymomyza fuscimana. Classification (NCBI taxonomy): domain Eukaryota; kingdom Metazoa; phylum Arthropoda; class Insecta; order Diptera; family Drosophilidae; genus Chymomyza; species Chymomyza fuscimana. The sequence goes on from OX465090.1 coordinate 40,394,066, forward strand.
CTTTATAAGTACATATGTATATGCTTATGCACATATGTATCAGAGCCTTGCATGCAAACATTTCGTATTTACATACGATATACTATATACTGTGAAATGAATATGCATATAATGGTTTTAAATCAGTGGCGTGCCAGAAATCTCTTGCAAGCGAATCTCAAATCACACGACACTTTCAAACAAATTTGAAGCCAAAAATAGAAAATCACATCTTTGGGAGTATACAAAGTCAAATGTTTTGGAGAAACAAATAGAATCCAAACCAATATGTTTAAGGCTGATTTCAATATTTTATATCTCGAAGAAGAAAGCGAGAGATGAGATAAGCTGGCACTACGTTCTGTAGAATGCATAAAATCTGCAGAGTTCAAAACATCAACCAAGTATACGTTCATCATCTTTAATTCAAATCTTATATGTAGAAAGCATGATCCTACCAAGATATTTTTAGATGAAAGCAAGGGATAAGATAAGGGAGGTCCGCAGTCGAAAACCCTCCGCGGATACGCCACTGGTTCAAAACATCTAAACCAAAAATACTCTTCGAATTAAAGATGAATTCGAGTCATAACTAAATCTTTTAGCGTTTAAAAAGAGCGGAACTGAACTTGTTAATCCAACCTTTGCCCTGCTCAGGGCTCTCCATGTCGTATCTAGTAAAAACTATTTAATATACAGCCAAACTTAACGATAGAATTCGTTTTAAGCAAATCCAAAAAGCGCAGTTGAAAAATTTCATAATATGAAAAAATTTCTCACAGTGTATAAGAAAGTTATATGCTGCATATAAAGAAATAATTATTTTTTGTTTTACACATGATGGCGCTTTAATCTGTATATAAATAAACTTTAAAAAGTGCTATTATTTCTTAACACTGCTTATATACAATGTTTAACGTTTTCTATATATATAAATACTAATAGCTTGCTTTAAGCAAACTTCTTGCTATTTATAAAAAACATTTAGGATTGCAACAGAAAAGTCTTAAAGTCGTAAAAGTTGAAATTTTTTCTTAGAAATTTAAATCTTTTACGTTGACTCTTACATAGAAGCAATGTTTATATACAACAACAGCAGGGGCACACACATACTGCCGCATATAAAAGTATATACTTAAAAAGTATATAGTATAAGTATTTTGTGCATTTGACAGATTTGTTGACAATTGTTATGTGACGAGTGGGCTTGTAAATAAATCAACAAGTTGGCGCATAAAACTATATCGGAAAGCACATAAAATATTGAGAGCTAAACCAGAGAGAGAAATAGAGAGCGAGAGCGCAAAATTGGCAAAATTTTCAAGTATATATACATGTACAACTGTGCATATCTACTGCAACTACATACATATAAAATATGTTGTGCTGAGATACTTTAAATGGTTTTTCGTAAAAAATCGCTTATATGCAAATGTGGATTAAAACAAAAGTTTAAAGCACTTGCTGTAATTTTTTGAACTCTCAAATAAGTAAAGTTTTGTAGATAGGCCGGACAATCCGGAATAGGATTTTTTTTAAAGAAAACTGAGAAAAACTGTGTTTTGAGAAGTCGGTTGCATTTCTACGAAGCAGAATATGCAGAATTTTTATGTATTTAGTGGAACTTGTTGGACTTGGGCTAATATGAGATCAAAAAATGCTATGGAATAAGGAATATACTTTAACCGATTTTAAAATTTGTTTTTGTTCAAAGTGAAAAGAAAAGCTAAAAATATTTAGAAAATAAAGCGAAAATTTACTGCCTAGAGGTTTCTGGCACAACCCTAAACATGATAGGCTCCCTATAGAATACAGCTCATAATGGCATCAAAATCCGGAACACACCACAATAAGCTTAATAAGCCTTCAAATTGTTTTGCTTTAAGTAAAAACATTAAAAATAACTAGAGCTCTGAAATAATAATCTAATGCTAATAGAAATTTTCGTAATGTCCAACTAATCGACCTTTAACTTAGTACAATTACTACATAATTACAGCCCTATATTAAAATATTTACAAGATTTAATCTACATAAACTAGGTATATACTGAACTGTAACTATGCCTCTAATTGGTTTTAAATTTGTTTATATAATCAAATAGTTAAGAGTTATTTATATGCCTTTATATACCACATTTTACGTACCCCCCAATGTAACTAAACAAACATATGGCCAACAACTGATTTGTTAACCGATTTTATCGCTGTCTCGCCAACTCTATTATGCGAATTGCAAACAGCCAATTACTGGAAGATGGCTTAAAGCGCTTGACCAACTCGGTTGGGTTAAGTTTGTTGAGTCAGGCCATTTGTTCATTGGCCGGTTTGTAGCTGGCCGGCCAGTCAGTCGTCTGCATTAAGTATACGCTATAGTTTGTGAAGAGAGTAGCAACATATTGTAGCAAAGCTTGCAACATTTTAAAGAACTTCGCTGGGAACAGGAAAAAAGCGCATAAAGTGAGGAAAGTGAAAGAAAACCACAAAGAACTAACAAGTCTGGTTACGTTCTCTATTCTAAAGGACTTATGGAGAAGCTGGCAAGAGAAAATGCAGCGGATTCTATTTGTATCATTCGAAGACAGCAGAGGAGCTGCAGACACCCGACAGGCACTGTCGAAGCTGCCTCTTAGTTTTTACATCTCCAAAAAATGCCAGAAGACTGGATTATTTAGACTACTTACTAGTTCATTTACTGCGACATGAACTAGTTCGAATAATGCGTTCCAGTTGAGTACACAAAATCGAAAACTGTTGTCGAATGAGAAAAAAATTTGTTAACGATTTATCGATAACTCCATAAGTAACAGTTACAAGATATTTGGAATTCTGAGAATTTGAGCTTTAATTTTTGCCAAGCTGCCTCATATAACGACATGAACTGGTTCGAATAATGTGTTTCAGTTCAGTTCACAAAATCGAAAACAATTGACGAATTATGAATTAGTACAAAATTGTATGACGATTTATTGATAACTCGCTCCTACAGTTACAAGGTATTTGGAATTCGTAGAATTTGAGCTTCAATTTTTGGGCACTATTTTGTGACTGTTCAGTTTTGGCTTATGACAATTTAATTGCTGTTGGCCGTAATGGACGTGTTGCTAACTACACACACTTATGCGTTTAAACACACACAGTCGTTAACTTGGCTTACAATATGTATGTATGTTTATGTATGCGTGTTTTTCAACTTTATTTGTTGGCCTTTTTGGAGAGTAAAAGTGTTGCTGCAAGATTTGAAAGTGTTGGCAAGTCTTCGCCAGCAACAATTAACCTTAATTTTGCGGTGTAGCAAGTAAACACACACACAGCTACAAACAGCACACACACGCTCACACATCGTATACAAACAATGCGTAATTTTATTTACAAAAGTAAATAAATTAATCAATGCTTCAATGAATTGATGCAGCCAACATTTACATATGTACATGTACATACACATATGATATACATATGTATGTCTGGCACTTGATAAATAACTGTCAGCATCTTGCAAAATTTTTCTCATGCGCATGTTTGTTTATACGTAAATATAAATAAACATTCTCCAGCTTTTGTTTGCCGTCAGGAAACGGAAGTGAAGCTTATAAAATACTTTTGATACATTTGTGAAGCTCTGCGTCATCTGGATCCTACACCCTACACCCTCTCACAGGATTATATGTATGAGCAGCTCCTGAGTTTTTATCAATGCAACAGCTTATTTAATCAATAAAAGTTATTTGTGAAATGTTCTCTTTTTGTCTATGCGCTCTCTTCGACAAAACAAATACTTTTCGCTCTCCGTACACCAGCAAGTGTGACGTAACTCTGCTCTTTGCTGAATTGCAAAATTGTTTAATCGTTACCTGTACCTTAAGATAGAATAAAGATGACGTCACAGACCACCGAAATTATCCAAATTATCAAAATCAGCAGGACAAAAAAAAATTGATCTAGACACGTTCCACGACTTCTGTCGTAGCTGCGGAGATTAGGAGGAGATAAAGTATCCAACATCTACTATGCGACTGTCTTTTACTTCTTAGGCAACGCATCAAACTTCTAGAAAAACTTTTTTCCTAAGATCTAGGCAGTCTACAATCTGAGGACCTATGCAGGAAATGATGATGATAATGAGGCAGTCCTGCAAATCTGCCCAAAGCAGATTAAGGCACTTTCATTGAATCTCCAAAAGAGAGTTTTGGAAGATTAGGAACGCCCAGCAGCTTTGTCAACCAACCTAGCTAGCTGCCACGCCTCCACAACATCCCCATCAGGCTGGTTTTTCCCATACAAAAATTAGGCATCACAATGAAACACATGGTCTCTAGGTGATCTTGTCATAACTAACCTAATCAATCTAGCCTAACCTTCGCTTTCATTTCATGAACTCATTTCGGACACAGAAAAAAAATCCCTAAAGCCCTGATAAGCTTGATATATGGCATTTTGAACAGCAATCAGCTGGATTCTATAAATATTCACCCTTCATTTTTCTTTTATACAGGAAGCGGAAATCATGGAAAGTAAAGTTAAGTTTTTTTTTTTTTTTTTGTTTGCAGTGTGCTCATTTTGAACGTGTTGGCCGCTTAATTTTAGCGCATGTGAAATTTTAATTTCCTGAAGTCAAAGTCAAGCCAAGTAGTCTCAGCTGTCGCCAAGTGAGTCAGGCAGTCAGGCAGTAAACTCTCCTTCACCTCCGCCTCTTTTGGCCTTAACTTGGCACTTTTTCTATGAAAATTCGCAACAAGTTAATTAAAAAAAAAAAAAAATATATGTTTTTTCTTCCCATAGCATTTTCTTTTGTTGCGGTTTTATTTTGTATCTCAGTATTGTTTTGTTGTAGTTCTGCTTTTCATTTTCATTTAAGTTTGTTGTTGGCTGTAGATATTGTTGTATCTTTTTTTTCTTTTTAGGTTGCGCTCGAAACGAAAGTCTTGCAGCGCGGCGGCAAACAGCAGAGCCTAAGGTCAACTGCGTTGGTCTTGGCGATGTTTTTGTCAGTGCTGTCTTTACTGAGCCAAGAAGCAAAGAAGAAAGTGCTGATCTGACTGCCAATGTCACAGACCCACTTTGTGCCAAGTGAAAGATACAAAAAAAAAAAAAAACAGCCAAGACCCAACAGACCGTAGGAAAATTTAGACAAATTGTGTCAAGCTGCTAAATAAATTTACTGCACCAAAGCAATATACCAAATGAACCGTCCAACCGCCCCATACGCCCACTCTTTTTACTCTTTTTTATACTAAGTAGCATTTATCTATCTGCATTGACATTTATTTGCGATTCATTTTGGTTACAGTTCAATTGACTTGATTAAAATGCTTCTAACTTGGAATAGATTTTTTAGATTCAAAAAGTTGTGTATTTCAACTAATTAGTTATTTAAACTTGGCTAACTTTAATAAAGTAAGGATTGTACATAAGCAACACTTACTGAGCTGGGCTAATGAAGCGTAGCCAACGATAATAATGAGTCACTGGACTAATCCATGCGTTTAACAGTCTAAAATATATAAAAATGTTTTAAAACTTAATAAACATGAGAAAATTTTGGCTAAAGTTTTCCAAGAGCTTTTGAATGCGCGGTTGACGATCATTAGGAACTGGACTCTTGAAATAAAAAAGATACATTTTTTTTTTTCCCATGACTAAGCTTTAGGCTCACCTGGTATAATAAACCAGCACAGCATGGAGCGATTGTCTGCGGCGATCTTTAGGATCTCTACAGCATAAATATAATAAGATACAGATTTTTTCAATCTCATGATGGAACTTTAGGCCCAATCTCATGATAAAAGTCATACGCTTAAAAGTCTGAAGTATGCACATGTAGTGTATACATTATGTACCTAATTTTTTATAGAAAATCCCCAATTCTAGAAAATATTAGCTAACTTGCCTTAAACTCAGCTATATATACCTTCAACCTGTCAAATTCGTAAAAGAGTTACAAATTTGTAGCTCTGTTTTGTTTTTGTTTTTTCCTTACAAAGATGTCTGCTTGAGATATATTTAATTTAGATGGATTACCTAGTACACCCCAACAGAGTTGTAGCAATAGGTTATATACATATATATATAGATGAATTATTGTGTCGTTGTTTTTCACAAAAGACACATGCTTTTATTTATATGTTAGCAGTAAAACTTGGGCCAACTTGGCTCATTCATCAAAATAATATTTATTATTTATTACTTGTGATATACATATACATACACATCTATGTATATATATAAAACAATGTCGCTGTGTTAAGTTACTATTTATAAATTGCTTAACAATTTTGATAAATGTTTCAAATTGCCGCACGTTAATCTGTGGTAAAAAGCGTCAACAAAAAATTATCATGGGGGATTGTCAGATGCAGACTGCCAACTGGCAACAAAAAAAACCAAAGTGAAAATCAGCAGGCAGTCCAATGTTGATAAACAATAAAAATAAAAATAATAAAAGACTAAACTAAAAAAAAAATAAATAAAACAAGCGCTGTTAAATAACAAGTCCAAAAACAAAAACAAAAAAGAAGCAGCACAGAAAAAGAAACGTTTTCAAAAAGTAAAACTTTCGCTTCTGCTGTCCAACATCGTCATCGTCGTGAATGGCTTTGGACTTGGCCATCAGCAGTAAGACACAACAACAACAACAGCAACAACAACCAAAAAATACAACACCAGATACAACAAAAAACAATCTGAATGTGCCACGAAGCGTATGAAATAGAAATGAAAATGGAAATGAATCGACTTACCAAAACCAAAACCAAAAAACAAAACAAAATGCTAAATGTAAACATCGACACCGACATCGTGTGCGACCTTTCTTATGTCACGTATCATCGGCTCTGTAATAGTACCATCAATATGTATCTGCTATAGGCTATAGCTGTATGTGTGTATCTGTGTGTGTTTTTTTGATAATTTCTTTGACTTTTCACTTTTGACATTTTTATGCAAATTCATTACTTTATAGACTATATGGTCTGCGTCTTCGTCGTCTCTGTTTTTATCAACATCACATACTATTTAATTCACACAAACGTACACACAGATACAATGTCTAGATAGTTTTGATTATGTCATGAATCACTAACTCACGACCTACCCCTACCCTTGAAATCGAGCAAAATGCCGCAGAGTCCATGCACTGCTATACGAAAAAGTATCTTTTAGAATACTTCTATATCTTTTGATAGTATCTTCTTTTCTTTAAATCAACTTGCAAGTAATTTTATAAAGATTTATCTTTCACCAATATCTTTTATGCTATTTAGAAGATTTTTGACGAATAGAAGATACTTAGCCGTGCTACTTTCTATTGAATCAAGCATTTGTTAAAAATTTTTGAATACAATGCCATCTTTTTATCTTTTTCTCTATCTTTCATATGCTATTATGACGGATTAGTATCTTCTCATAGTATTTTTCATTGAAGCTAATATTTTTTGAAAAAATTTTGAGTACAATAGTATCTTTTACTAATAACTTATATTTTAAACAAAAGTATCTTTCTTTAGTATCTTTTATTCGAAAGCATTTCGACTACTATTGTATCTCTAATAGTATTTTCTATTTTCATAGCCAACTTGTCAGCATTTCTAAGAAGTAGCGCCTTGCTTATATCTTTTTTTGAATTAAGTAGCTTTTAAAACGTTTCTATAGGATTGGTATCTTCTAATAGTATCTTGTTTTTAACAACACTATAGTCAGCATTTATTGAAAGAAGTATTTTTTACTTATATCTTTTACTATATTTTATATCTTTAAAAGCGTTTCTATTGCATAAGTATCATCTTATAGTATCTTCTATTAAACAAAGCATGTAGTAAAAAAGTATCTGCAATTGTAAAAAGCATCTTTTACAGCATTTTCAGTGCAATAGTATAGTTAATTATTAACTTCTATACTCAACAAAAGTATCTTCTACTAGTATCTCGTCTGTTTAACAGACAAGTTTATGTATTGAATATCTTTTTAAAGCATTTCCGAAACAATTGTATCTTATAAAAGTATCTTCTATTCTTTAAATCAACTTGTTAAACTTTCTAAAAAATAAATACTTTTTACATTTATCTTTTTAGTATTAAGTATCTTTTGAAACGTTTCTGTTGCATTAATATCTTCTAAGTGTAATTTAAAATTTTTGAATAGTATCTGCAACTAATAAATTGTTTTATATAAATCAACTGGTAAGCTTATGTTAAGAAAAAGTATCTTCTACAAGTGCCAAGTATTTTTTTAAATAAAATGTGAAGCTGTTCTTAAAAAAATAGTATCTTTTATTATTTTAAGCAATAGCAGCTTTCATACTAATAAGTATCTTGTACAGAATTTTAATTAAAAGTATCTTTCAAAAGTATTTCGTTTCTAAATTAAAGTATCTGCTCAATACAATAGTATCTTCTAAAAGAATCTTTAATTATACAAAACAATCGTATCTTTGATATAATACAATTAAGTAACTCGCAGCAGCATCTTAAGAATTTATTTTCGCAAGAGTATACAAAAGACGCATACATATAGTTATTATTTCGTGCTGCTAATATGAGCCAGCGTTTTATTTATATTAAATGCTATTTTATAAATTTTTTGCATGTTTTATGTAAGATATTTATGAAATAAATTATACATATATATACAATAATAACACGTAGCTGGCATTCCATGCGTGATTTTCAAATTATATTACTGCAGATTCAGAAACTGTTTCTAGACCAAAACTTTTTCTGCTGCTCAAGTTAGCGAAAAAAAAAAAAAAAAAACAAATACATGTATATGTATATAAATTAAAAAAGGTGAACAAAATGGTATAAATTGTGTTCTAATAACGAAAATCCTAATGCTAACAAATTAGCATTAAAGTGCAAATAAATTATATAAATAAATGCGCAAAAAAAAAAACAAACTAAATTTAAATATATAACGAAAAACAAAAACAACAAAACAGAACATGATGTTCATATCAATAATCAAAATCATATGATGATGTTGGAATGCCGCACAATTGTGTAACACTTAAAATGCTTATATACAAAAAAAATATAAAGAATCAGCGAAAAAAAAAAAAAAAAACTACCAAAACCGAAAGTGACAAAAGTGTTAAATATTATTAATAACATAAATTATTGTATAACAAACTAAAGCGCAACATAAATATTCAAGCGTTGTGAAAAACTGTGATCTCCAATGGCCATATACATAAATCATGAAATATATGTCATTCTGAATGAATGAATGAATGAGCCCATGAATGAATGAATGAAAAATGAAACAAATAACGAAACTATATGTTGGTATACATATGTTGACATATCTTAGTAGTTTATAGTATTACGACTTCTAATCAGAAATCTATAATGGGTTGATTTTCGTAAGAATAGGCTGCAGATACACAGGACTTCTCTGTATCCACGACCTTACGCGTTTTTCTAACCATACCCAAAGGGTTCTGAACATAACTAAAGCAAACGGCTTGCGGAAATGGTGAATTTTATTTTTTCGACAATAGATCAACATTTTATGTTTGTTGGGCTTACACGAGTCTATATACCATGATATGCCAGCTAAGTAAGAGACAAAGCAACAAAGGCATTATGAGATACTTTTCTTTAGGATAAATTTTTGCTTAAAAACATTTTAGCAAGTATACATATGAGGTTAGCTCATTTTGTTTATATAAAAAAAACTTTAAAGTGCATTTATATATTACTAACTTTTTCTTCGATTTGGTAGCTTTTGTTGGCTTTAATTTATTTGCCAAACTCTGTTTATAAAAAAAGCGTAAAACCATAAATTTGGCGTGGCTTAAAGCCGCTGATTATTGCGTCTTTTATGCGCAGTCGAATTTGCATATAAAACTTCAACATAGTCTAAAGTATATAAGCCCAAACGCTTACATAATCTCAAATGGCAACTTTCAACTCAAACGACGAGATTTTCAATTAATTTACATCTATAAATAAAGTACATAAATAAGCAGTCCAAAGTTTCTTGACTTACTTTCTTTTTTGTTGAGAAAGGTCTGCCTTTTATAGAGCGCTCTATAACTGGCTATAAAGAGTAGTATATAAGCAAATACATATGCTAATGTTCATATAACAGTTGTATATAGAGTAAACGCAGCCACTTAAAAGTTTTGTGTATTTTTTTGTTTTTGCTTTCAAAACAGTCGCAAATTGAGTTTATTTATTTTTATGTGTGCCACATAATGTGTGCAATAAATTCATTTAAATTAAATAAAATATATAAGAAATGTTGTGCCAAATGTTTGTCACATGGCGGCAGCAGCTTCAAAAAAAAAGAAACCAACCAAGAAAGAAAAACAAGAAATCCAGCTGCCTGACTGACCCAAGCCGGAAATAAAAGAGAGCACAAGAAATTTGTGCAAAAAAAAAAAAAAACAAAAAAAAAAAACCAACAACAGCTGCATGTGGCAGCTGTCTTTGCAGCATGTTGCAAGCTGCAACAATAAGCCAAGATCGAGACACATTGAGGCCTGGCTCACGTTAAAGCGTGAGTAAATATGTCAATTATTTTTGTGGGTTCTATAAAGAATGCCTGCAATTGCAGGCTGCTACACTGAGAAAAATTCGAGCTACTTTAGTGCTGCCAGAATTTTGTACTTCAAGTAAGCAAAAGTGAAAATGGAAACTTCTTATATTAAGAATTAATTTGGTTTCTATTACACTGAGAAAAAAAATTAAAATTAAATTAGTTGCTGTTAGAATATTACTTAAAAAATTTAGTACGCAAATAAAGCATTTTTTTTCTTTCAACAATATTTCTTCCTTTTTTTTATATCTTCTTCTTCTAGTTGCTTTTATTTTGGAGAACAAAATTTTTTCGGAACTGAGACCACATTTGCTGCATGAACTGCCTGCAACTGCTACTACACTGCAAAAAAAAACTACGTTTTTATGCAATTGTGCTCAAAAAGTTTTTTTTCTTCAAATATGATAACGCGGAAATGAAGCAAAGCTGGAAAGATAAAATATTTGTTGCATATTTTTTATGCTCTTGCTTTTAACATCAGCCGTGCGTCACCTTAAGATAGATTTACCTTTTGACACCAATTACTGAGAGACAAAATTCGACCATATACTCTATCTTAAAAAAAATCATTTCTCAAATGAGTAAAGGCGGAAATGTTGCATTTCTAGATCTTCAAAAAATATTTATTTTATATTTTAGCATCTTCATACTTTCCACATCACTTGCTCTTAATTTTGAGCACAAAATTCTGGCGCTAACAAAGCATTGTTAAATTAAGTACATAATATTTATTTAACATTTTGGGAACTATTTGCACTGGCTGCGAAATTCGTGCATACTCTGCTCTCAGTGTAGCTGCATACATATAAAGATATATGTATAAAGGTGCACTTGAAAGCGGTCTCTGGACTCTGCTGCTCAGAGAGCTGCTGCAGCTAACAGCGCTGTTAACACTTAACAGAGTCTGTGTCTGTTAATGGCTGACAACAACATTTCGCATATAAACAAATATTGTAATTTTTTTTTTTTTTTAACGCTCTGAAGAAATTCTCCGTGCAATTTTCTCTTATCAGTTTATTTGCGTTTAATTTACGGCTTTGTTTTTATTTTTTTATACTCTTTTTTTTCGCAATTTTTTTATAATTTTTTTTTTTTTATAATTTTGCATTGTTTGAGATGTCGTAATATTTGAGCAACGATTAATTTAATTGGGCATAGAATTGTAATTAAATTTTGCTGCGCTGGTTGGGCTAAGTCAAAGATTTCGAAACCAAGTTTCGCTAAAAAAAAAAAAAACATTTAAATTTAAAAAAAATGTACGAAAGCAACCCTAAAAACGATGCAGAAGAGCTAGACTTAGAGCGTGAGCAATAACAATCAGCTGTTTACAAATGCCATATGGCGTGCTTTGTTTTATAATAGTTTAAAGTTTTTGTAAGAAAAATGCCATTTAAAAGCACTAAAGATGAAGTTTTGGATTTTGTCAGTAACTAACACTGCAAACAAAAAACAGCTGTTTAATTTTTTAATGCACTACAAGCACTTAAAAATACCAAAAACAGTATTTAAAAAAAATATGTACACACTGTTAGATATTAGCGCTTTTTATAACTCAGCTTTGGCCAGTCGTGTCCTACTTTTCGCAGCCAAGGCTCTAGATTGTGCAGAAATGCACTTTTGTATTTTTGCGCGACAAAGTGAACAGCCAAAATGTTTTTCTAAACAAAGTTTAAACAAATTTGATTTATAGTGGAAAAAATAATTAATGGAACCTGCTTTAAAAGTTAAGTACGTAAGTACTTTACAAATTGACTGCAGTTTTTTTTTTTTTTTTTTTTTTAAAAAAGAGCATTCCAACTTCGACTAGCTAAAGCTAAACACTTTGGCAATTTACGCGAATTTTTTTGTATTTTTTTTCACATAGTAACTCTTGGGCTTTTGTAAGTGTGTGTTTGTTTACTTGGCATAGTACTATAAATTGTAAGATATATTGGGAAATCGACAAGGCGTCAAATAGGCGATAAGTTCGTTGTGTTTCCTAACTGTAAATTGCATTTTCTTTTTTTTTTTATTTTTTTTTTTAGCTCAGTTAACATTGTAATTTGTTGGCAAAAGCGAACGCAACACAACTTTGTATAAAATAAGTGCGCATTATTATGCCAACTAAAAAATGCTTTCATTTGTTTTAGCTATTTTTTTTTTGCCTCATTTTTTTTTTTGTGTTTTGTGTATTTTTGTTTTTTGCGACTTGAAGTCAGCTTACCGCATCAAATTGGGTCAGCTTTCAGTTCCAAAAGTATCTGTGTGTGAGTGAGTGTATCTGTGTGTGTGTGCAAGTATTTTTTAAATAGTTTAATCTAAATGTCGCACGTCATGGCAAAATTCTTCTTCTTTGCAGTATATTTTATATATTTTTTTTTTGCGTTTTCTCTGACTGGTCCCATCCTAAAGACACGCACTCGAATGTGAAGCCAGACGGCAACAACAACACAGGCTCATAAGACAGCAACAATTACTGGAACTGTTATACCATGCATGGGAATCTAAGCCCGCCTTTCCATTTTCAGTATAGCGTTTTATACAAATATTTTTATTTACAAGCAGTCTCTTGGACCGATCCAAGCTGTAGATTCAAATATGAGCTTTACGAAGATGCATCTCTCCATTCGTTGCAAGTTCATTCAGCTAATTTTATAACATCATAATAGGAATCTATACATAACAATTTGTTTCTGAATTTTCAGCTGAAAATCATCTTTGACTGAAGTATATGGTGAAATAAAGAAGCTTCAGTTCAATAGTGTTTATAACATATAACTAGATAAGAATAGCTTTGTGTTGAGTGAGACCAATGCCCACTATTCAGACGACCTTGACAATTGTATAAAATCCGATAAAGTTAGTACGAAGTAAAAATACGATTTAAAGTAAGCGTAGAACAAGAAGAAAGGGATAAAAAGGTGCTATAACGCCTTAACCACAGTCTGCCAGACTCCTTTAGAAAGCTTTAAAGAGAGAAGAGAGTAGCGAGAGTAGGCGCTTATCTATGTTATCTTCATCTTTTTCTTGAATGCACAAGCGGAAAATGTTCGAGTCGTCGTCTTCCAGACAGACCGCTCATTAGAGCGCCTAATTTAATTGTCGTAAGCTTGGGTTCTCTTTGGTTTCTACACTTAAAATTAAGAACGCAACTTGAACTAAGTCATTTCTACATCTTTCTACCTCTGAGCGCCTAACTTAGCCTCAACTAAGATTTGTAACTTTCTTTTAACAACGAAAAAGGTGTAGTAAGCTTGGGTTCTCTCTCATAATGTTTCTTCACTAAAAATTTAGAACGCAACTTGAACTAAGACTTAACTACATCTATTCTTCTTTGTACGCCCAATCAAATCACAACTAAGATTTTCAACTTTCATCTAACAACAAAAAATATGTCTGAAGGCTTTAAGTTTGGGTTCTCTCTCAAAAGTGTCTCTGCACTTAAAACTCAGAAAGCAACTTGAAATACATCTTTCTTCTTCTGACGAAAAAGTCATCATCTTCCAGACAGGCTGCACATGAGAGCGCCTCAATTCAATCACAACTAAGATTTGCAACTTTCTTCTAACAACAAAAAAGTTGTCTGAAGGCCTTAAGTTTGGGTTCTAACTCCAGGTTTTTCTTCACTTAAAACTCAGAACGTAACTTGAACTTGAGCGCCTAATTTAACCTTAACTAAGATTTGCAACTTTCTTCTAACAACGAAAAAGATGTCGTAAGCTTGGGTTCTCTCTCAAAGTGATTCTACACTTAAAATTCAGAAAGCAACTTGAACTACATCTTTCTTCCTCTAAAGAAAAAGACGTCATTTTCTAGGCAGGCTGCACATAAGAGCGCCTAATTTAACCACAATTAAAATTGACAAGTTTCTTCTAACAACGAATAGACGTCTGAATGCCTTATCTTTTGAGTTCTCTCTCAAAGTGTTTCTTCACTATAATTAATGAACTAAGACGAAAATATAGTTGGCTTCCAGACAACTCGCAAATTAAAACACCTACTTTAAACTGAATGAAGATTCTCTACTTTCTTCTACTGAAGCAAAAGATGATTGAAGATCTTTAGATTGCGTTTTTTGTCAAAATATTACGCAGCTTTTACTGAGACGCCTCTAGAGATTTACAAATACAGCAGATGCGTCTAGCAGACACAGATATAGAAGAAAACTTCGAAAGAAATACCATAAATTAGTTTGTAGAAGACACAAAAGCAGCTTTCTTCAAAGTTGTTTAGAGTTATGAAACTTTTGAAAGTAAGATAAGACAGCTCAAGGATTTAAACATGCGGACACTGAACTGGTAAGCTTAATCTTATAGATTTTGCTCATATCAAGCCACTTGAAAAACTGTACAAAGAGTGGGTGAGTTTTTGTCTAGCGCTGTACTTATATATATTTGATTACTCCAAAATCGGGCAGTGGGTCAACAAACAGTGTAGGTATACTTTATAAGACAAGTGCTTAAATATTTATAGATGTTGTATTAAGCACTTATATACTTTATGTAGGTACAACAAACATGTGCAAAAAATATATGCCGTTATTTTCTTTTTGATGTCGAATTAATATTTGCACAATCTTATTTGTTTCAGATACTCGTACGCGTAGTACAATTAGTAGTATCTGCTACTAACTAATGCGACTTGTGTACAATAGTTTGCATTGTATACCAATATTTAGTTACTAGAATAGCATATGCTTGTGTGTGTTGTGTGTGTGTGTGTGTGCCAATTTGAAGTAGAAACCAAGTCAATGCCATTCGCTTGTGTTGTGTCAACACTTGATGCTGACTATCTATCTAGTAGATGCAAAGTATCTTATCAGTATCTTGAAAGCTTCTCTATGCCACATGCCGCCAAAGAGCTGCCTACACACGCACAAATAGAGCGGGATAGGTCAGGGCACAACCAGAACAACCATATAACAAATTTTAGCTAAAATGCCTGAGAAACAAGTTTGTTAGACGTAGTTTTGGCATTTGTTTTGTTTGGGGTTTTTGTTTTTGATTGTTTTCTTTTTTTCAAATCTGTTAAGCTAGTTAATCAGCGTTGCCACTAATTTATGCGTTTTTTTTTTTTTTTTCTAAACTCGAGCAAGGTTTGGGAAAGACCCAATAGCCGGCATTAGCGGCGCCAACGAAATCGAAAGCTATCGTTAAAAATTGTATTTTAAACATTTTAAAATATGCATTTTAGTTTTTAATTTATTTTTTTTTAAATAAAAACAAGCAATTTGTTATGCTCTGCAAAACTAGAAAATTTGCAATGTTTTTTTTTTTTTCTAATAATATTTGTGAGCCGGTATATTTAAAAAAAAAAATATATATATATTTCACAATACATTGATAGATGTTTTTACTTTTTCAAAGCGATTGCAAAACCGCAAATTTTTGACGAAAAGCCTAACTTCTACAATACCTATGAGTGAGTCGAGCTCTATGAAAATATCTTTTAGCTTGTACTGAGCTTCAACGAGATATCAGCTATATAAGTTTAGGATAAGCAATTTTTTTTTGAACGATTTCAACAAACCGCTAAAAATTAAAAAATTTGTTTACCAGCTCTGTACTGAATTTCACTTCTTTTTGCAATTTTTCGATTTGAAAATAGTTAAGCGTTATGGTAACACTTGTATACAGTGGCGGATACACGGGGGCGGTTTTCGGGAAAAATGGCTTGAAAGTCTTTTGCGAGCTCTGATATATATACACTTCGAAGTGAAGAGCCCCGCTGAGACCAAATCCTGGATGCGCACCTGCTTGTATAGATTTTACAATATCGATCATCAAAATCTATTAACAAGTTTTCATAAATGTAACGATAAACGTATAAACGTTAAACCTGAATAGAAATGCGGCACTAAGCGTTCTTCCATTTCCCGAAGAATTTAAATAAATAAAAATTGAAGTGCATTCGTTTTTTATGCTCAGAAAGTAAGCAGAAAAGAGTCTGAGAACGTAAAGAAAATTGACAATATGTTGAAAACAATCGAGAAAGGCTTTACACGCTCTAGATAATATATCGAAGCTATACAGGATGCACTTAGAAACTACCTAGCTTTCTGTAGAACACGGCACTAAGCGAACTTCAGTTTCGCGAAGAATTTAAGAAGTGGAAATCCATCCGTAGATCAAGCACTTAGAAACTAACTAGATTTACACACAATATTCAAGAGAACGCAATTCTTCCGATTTTTATTGCTATTCCGACTAGTCGCAATGACTGTACAAGCTTGCTTTTGGTCAACTTTTTGTTTTGGCTAGCCTTAAAAGAATTTGTCACACAAATTCTTGGAAAATATTGTGCTCATCAATAAAACATGTTTTCAATAATTCTTAACCCCCTGCAGTTGTCTGGGAAAACCCACTTCACTTACGTTTAAACTTAAACCATCCACGGATTCGTAGCGCTTGTGAAAGATATTTATAAATGTTCATACGCCGCTTCTTGGCGCGATATTCTGCGACAGGACTTGTCATTAAAACTAGGCTTAAATTTTAGTTTATAACCAAACTTACTTTTGGGCTTATGCAGGCCAGTCGTAACTTGTATGAATCCATAGACAGCCAGCACTACGCAGGGCAAAACCAAGGCGCCGAGTGTATAATTCAAATTGAGTTGAGCCAAAAATTGCGTTAGAAGCTCCATTTTGTTGAATTTAATAAAAATTAGCACAAGCACGATTATATAGCAATATATGTAAAAATATGTATTTTTTAGGTATACATATATTTTTTTTATTTTGTTGTTATCTTCTTTATTAAAAGGGTATTTTGTAATGACACCTAATTCTCGATTGCTGAGAATGATTTGTTGACTTTGTATAGATATATATTTTTTTTTTTGGTTTAAAAAAAAAGCAAAAAAAAATCTGAACACAAAATTTAGATTATTTTGTTTTTACAAACCACACGAGCACGACGCGTATTATTTTTTAAAGGTTTGCTTGTTAAAATTAATTTCGTAGTAAAATTCTCGTATTTGGCGCGCTTTTTTTTGTTTTGTTTTGTTTTGTTTTGTTTTTGAAGTTTAAGCAGGCTGTAAACTTTTTTTAAACGTTTTTCGTTGAGCTTAGTTAGTTGCAAGTTGTTGTTGTTGTTGTTGTGGTTGTTGCTAATGTTGCATGCAGCTTATGTGTGGCTAATGTTGTTGCACTGTTGCGACTTTGTTGCTGCTGCTGTCTGTAAGTATCAATAGGGCCGATGACTTGCAACTTGTGCAATTGTTGTGCTTGTTGTTGCAGCGCTTCCTGCGTCCTCTGTTGTAGTAGCTGTTGCTTTTGTTGTAGTAGTTGTTGCTGTTGCTGTTGTTGTAAGATTAACGCCATGTTTTGTGGCGTCCAACAAATTCACATGTAGCAGCAACAATAAATACACAGCAAGCTAGAGTATCCAGCAACAATTTGCCAAAAAAAAAACAAAAGAAAAGTCAAACAACCAACTCGCAAATTTCTCACAGTGCAACGTTTTTTAAATGCCTTACGGCGTTTTGTAACCGATAACGACAAAGACGGCGGCCAAGTGTAGACTGAAATCTCAAAATCGCGCACAAAACGTAACGAAACGAAAGCACGGCGAAAGCGTACGATGACGAAACGAACGTGTAACGAGCGCGACAAGAAAAAAAAACGTAACGAGCGAGCGTATCGAAAAAAATAAAAACAACAAGCGACGACTACGTCTGTTGCGTCTCAGTTGCAAACATGAACTGAACTGGCCGACGAACAACGTGCACGTTTGTATCAAAAAAGAAAAAAGAAAAAAAAAAGTGGCAAGCCAGGCTGACACACACACACGCGCGCGCACACACACACGCAATACATGCCAAAGAGCGCATGTTCTCTTAAAACGTTTTGCATGCTGTTTGCAAAATTTATTTTATGCTTGCTTTTACTCTTAGGCGCACGCTCTTAAGGCGGCTGTCTGCATAATATGCATTTGCAAAAGCAAAGAGTAGGCGTTTTGAAGTAAAATTTTAACAAATGACGTCACATGAACACATAAGTGTTTCGTATGCTTGAGATGAATTTACAAAATATCTCGTAAATACCTTGAAAGACGCTGTAACTATGAAAACTTACTAGACCATAGTAAGTTAGATAGAAGCTTTCAGATCGATTTGTTTAATATGTAATTATTGTACATTGATTGTAGTCACTGGAGCATAAATAATCACGACATATTTTCCTGTCATCTGACAGATAATAAAAAACTTTGTTTTTAACAAAAACTTAGTTTTTAACAAAAACTTAGTTTTTAACAAAAACTTAGTTTTTAACAAAAACTTAAAATTATGTCTAATGCGGTATGCTGGTATATATGATTTCCTTTATCTCCTATTGGAGCATAGGGCGTCTTCAATTGCCGTCTTCCACCGAACTCGATTTTGGGCTATCTTTCTTAATTCGTTCCAGCTTAACCCCAGAGATTTCATTTCAGCTTCAGTAGATCTTCTCCAGGTGGTACGTGGTCTTCCAACTCTGCGCCCTGTTTGCTGAAAGGGATTCCAGCGCATTGCTTGCTTTGCTATGCTGCTGTCATTTTTGCGGAGCGTATGCCCGATCCACTTCCATTTTCTTCTTCTTATTTCGGACGCAATATCGATTTGACTCGTTCTCGAGAGCAACTCCTCGTTAGAGATGGTAGTTGGCCAACAAATGCATAAAATACGCCTTAGGCAGCGATTAACAAACGTTTGCAATCGTTTAGTGAGTGTAACCGTTACCTTCCACGTATTGCAACCGTAAAGGAGAACCGATTTCACGTTGGGGGCGAGGATGCCGTAAGCAGCTCTAGCTTTGTTGATTCTGTTTTCAACATCCAACTCAGCACCTCCATCTGCCGTGACCATGCAGCCGAGATAGCAGAACTTATCGACCACCTCAAATTGTTGATCCTCAGTTGTAACATACGGTGGGATGTCGTCTCTATATGCTGGTATGTTTTCTTCAAATAAAGTTAGGCGGCAAACAGAGAATCAGATTGATATAAACAAGTACTTTGAATACCTTGGCAACACTATCAAAACGAACAACGATATTAGCATGGATCTGAAGCTTAGCATCACTTTTAAACAGTGCTGCCTTGGTATTAGTAGGTGATTGAGAACTAAAGACCACTCTCACCCAATGAAATTAATACTTTACAAGTTATTTGACCCTCTTTTATATATAGAGCTAAGTTTATATGGAACTAAATAAATGTAAATGTTAAGGAGTTAGTTAGCTGCACTAAAAAAGACGTTTACGTGAACGTAACGCCTACAGAACTCGTTGCAAAGTAAACCTTTATGAGCTCTACGTCAACATGCACATAGTCGAGCGGATAAAGACTCCGCGGCTTCGCAGACTCGGTCATGTTATGCGTATGGATGAACAAGCTAGATAGACATATATAAGGTTTTCAATACAAATGATGTGGGAACACGTCGAAGAGCTAGACCAGTGGCGGATCCACGGGGCGCTTTCGGGTGCGGAACCCCACCCCCCCCCCCATAAGTTGGAAGAATAGGTTGAAAGTCTTTTGCGAGCTTTGATATATATACACTTTGAAGTGAAGAACCCCCCCAAGACCAAATCCTAGATCCGCACCTGAGCTAGACCATGCCTTCGTTGAAAGGCTACCTAGTCTGCAAATGTCCAGGTAGTAGGCTCACTAGTTACCTTTGGTATCACGGAGAGGAAGACTTGTGCGCCTTGAGGTATGCTTTAACTCAGGCTGTAAGACGATAGATGTCTAACTTTTTAAAGTTACAAAGTTTTCGTTGAAATTCTCAGGATTTGCATTTTGGCTTCCAAGATACAAAAAAAAAATAAACGTATATACCGCTTAAGCCGCTTGATGGAATGACAGCCTAAAAGTACGGTTTAAGAACTGCCAGCAGAGCTCTTTGGTAAAAATTTTAAAACAATTAATTTAATAAATGCAGCACATTCCAATAGGTATAGGTTATATTTGCCATCAACAAACATATGTATATGTAGCCAAAAAGAAAAAAGATATCTGCAAATGCAAATTAATGCAGTTGTGCATTATTTATTATACCATATCTTAACTTTATCAAGTTAGCACTCCTATATCAAATATATGAAAACTCAACTATATATTAAAATTTAACATAAAAGCTATTAAGCCAAAAGCAAAGCGCACTCCTAAATTATGATCATGTGACGTAGTTGCGCAAAGAGAGTCAAAACTTGCAACCAAGACGGCGTCATCTCTCTTTTTCGCTTAGTAAGCTCAAAAACTTAAGAAAATTCAAGTTTATGGCACGTTGTTTTGCTTTAGCTGACCCGCAAACGGTTCTCTTATGAGCTCTCTTATTTACTCTTCGGCATGCTATTTTGATCGTATCGGAACTCAAAAGCACGTGAGTGCTTAATTCTCTCATGTAGTATGTAGATACTTTGCAAATTTTTGCAGATACTTTAATTGGTAAAGTGCGTGGCGTCTCTGTGTGTGTGTGTGTGTGTGAGTATCTGTGTGTACGCATGTGTTTAATAAAAAGTTTGCGAATTTCGATGAAAGTTTACTTTTAAAAGAGGGATCTGGTAGAAATTGATGTTGGGTTGAGTAGGGAAATATTTGTAAATAAGCTGCATATGCCTAACTCAGTTTATATGGAATTTTTTTTGTTTGCGTTGGCGTTACCAAATTCATCTTAAATACTAAATTTTATATGAATCATACTCAAGTTTTCTGTCTAGCTTCTTATAAGTAAGAATCGCAAAATAATATTTATAATTAAGTGCATAATTATAGTAATAGATTTGACTACGCTATAGTTGTTAAAAATCTTATTATTTAGATATTATAATGGTTCCACAGATGCCTTTATTGTTGAGTTATAAAAATTAGCAGAACAGCCTGTAGGCCTACGTTGCTCCGGCTTACAAACCTTTATAATTTATAGTTAACTTCTACTTTATAATTATATAAATAAATAATAATAAATAAAAAATTAGCAGAAGCTCAAACTGTACTAGGAATCCTAGTTGTTTAAAAAATAAATTTGACCAAATAAAATCTTTTCGAAAAAGCTTCGAAACCCTTCAAGGATATTCTGGTCATCAAACATATTTAAAAGTAGTGCCTTACGTAGACTAATTGCATGAATTTTTAATTTTCTAATATTAATATATTATGAATTTTGTGATAAAAAATTTTAATAATCAAATTTTGCGTTGTTAAAAAAATTGTTGAGACCCGCTGATTTTTAACTTTCCGAAAAATGTTAATAAAAAGTAAAAAAATGTTCAACAGGCGTGAATCCAACGTTTCCTCCTTCAATCAAAAGTCGTAGTCATTTTCGTAAAAGATTTCTCTTAAAGTTTAAAGAGATTTTGTTAGTGACAAAACGAGAGTGAGAGTGCATATCGAAATTAAGCTCCCGAACTATAGTTTTTGTTTTAATTTAAAATTTTGTGTGGTCCTAAATTTTTTAAACAAAAACCATATTAAAGACAAAAAATTGATTCTTTTTATTTGACCGTTTTAAACCGATATAGAAGCCGCATGGATTTTCATCTCCTAAAATGTTTGAATAATATCTGAGAATTCTTTACATTTTCTTTCTCAGAGATATTTCCAAAATGCTTTCACAACTTTTGTGTAATCAATCTTTGAGAAAATCAAAATTTTCATTTTATACACTAATTTCTCTGCTAAACTCGTTTTCCAATCAAAAACAACATTCAAGTCAACTTAATGCAAATTCTTCTAAAAATGTTAATTGAAGAGTATTGTTTAAGCAGCATTGTCACACTGTGCCGCATTTAAGAGCATAGCGCAAAATTAAGAGCGAGCAAGCGCAAAGCTTTCAAAGTTTCAAAAAAGTTTCGCATATGGTCAAGCTGATCGTAGCAACGCAATAGTTCTTGCCAGTATCTTAAGGAGCTTCTACAACTACAGACTAGTAGTAACTTTGCGGCTGCGTCTAACTCAAGCCTCTTGGCCAAGTGCTAGAACAACTTAACAATAAATATACGATCGATCATGTATATATATTTTTTTTTTTCTAAATTTTGTCTTAATTCCAAAAAGACACGTACAATATCGTGAGCTTGTGCCAATTGCGGTTGTTATGGACGACATTGTCCAAAAAAGGCACGTGTGCTTATGGTACTCGTCGAGAGCACACAAATGCATTTTTTGTTGTATATAATAAAGCACATAGACTATGTATACAATATGTTTGTAAATTTCCATGTAGAATATACTCCATAAACGTAATGGCGACACGAAATGAAAATGGAAACTCAATTGACCAACGTCATACGACGAGGTTAACTTTTCAACTACGTCAGCATTAAACCATAAATTAACCATTAGTAATTATGGCACGCACACCTTGCTTCAAGTTTTGACCACGTCAGCGCTTAGCTTTATGCTATAAAAAATTTACAACTTGGAAATGGATTGACAATAATAGTACAAATCCATCAAATTAGATGGCAATTTGAAGAAGTATTTGGGAAATGCATTAACTAAAGCAGCCTATTTCTAAAACTATTTTTTTCTAATTTATTTTACTAATGTAAATATTACTAATACATTGTGCCTACTAGTTTGTATATGCCTTAATCCCGTCAAGACATTACTGAACTATAATACTTAAACTTTAGTTTACTTAAAAACTCTCTAAAATACGTAGCTGCTGTTGTCTGTATATACTACTACGTAAAGAAAGAATAATAATGCAGAAGTGAACAACCCTAAAATTTTTGTGCACTCTTGCATTTCTGCCCAAGCACTCTAACTGAGCTCAAAGTGTAGGGGGCTTAAGCTTGCAAAAACTAGAAAAAGAAAATGTTCGGTACGAAAAAGTCTGTCTGTCTTTCCGTGTGTTTGAGGCTCTCATATTTCGCAGACTAAAAGAGCTTTGGTTCTTCGGTAGCATTAATTTAATTTATTCTACTCGAGCACGAAGTTTTCTAAAGGACTGGTAGACTTTAAAAAAAAACATGAAATATTTAATTTCTTTGGAAAAAAATCAAAGAGCGCGAACTTATTCGTCGTACTTCTAGGGTGCACAAAGCCAAATTTTTCGGAAAAGGATTCAGGAAAAGATACAAATTCGCTTTGGTTCTTCGGTAGCATTAATTTATTTTATTCCACTCGAGCAAGAAGTTTTCTAAAGCACTGGTAGATTTTAAAAAAAAAACATTAATATTTAAATTCTTCGGGAAAAGCGGAAGAGCGCGAACTCGTACCGAAAATTTCGGAAAGGATTCATGCGGCCGTGCTCTGGAAAATAAATCCGCACATTTTGTTCGGATTCGTTTTGAAACCGAACGTTTGCTGCACCCGATTTCACCAAAACGAAATTTGTATGTGATTTGAAATCGAATGTTTTGTTGCAAGAGGAATTAAAACGAATTGGCAAAATAGGTTGAAAATTGTGCGCATTTTAAACTGAAATAATTTTTTAAATATGCTTTGATATTCTTAAATACTATTTATGCCAATTTCCAGTTAAATAGTTATGATAAAAATTTTTAATTATTTTTTTTTCTAAATCAACTCAAACCGAATTTTTATATGGTCCATGTCTAGCATAAAAAAATGTTCATGTTCTGCTTAAATTGTTCGTCTTGCTTAAAAAAAATTAATAGCCTAGTCGTGACTAATTTCCCGCGAAAGGTGTAAAGCTGTGCTAACCATAAGCAAGGGAAATATAAGTAGATGGCGACAGCAAAAAGTTCGAATTCGGTAGCACGCAAAAACGAATACGAATAAAATTGTTCGTTTTCCGGAGCAGGGTCGATTATTCCAAAAATCAATAGACAGTTGCTAAGTATAACGAAAAAGTCAAATGGGAAATTGGCTGCTACTTTGGTTTACATTTTACAGGCTCTGCCATATGACAGCGTATCAGATGTGTATGGTTCTTGAGCAAAGTTCAAAGAGCTGGTGGGTAACGCTGGTCAGGTACAATTAATGACAGTTGTTGTTGTTAATCTTGGTCTTTTGCGAACGCATGTAAAAAAGATGGCGTACGTTAAAGTCGGGCGCGGACGACTTTGGGATACCCTGTACCACTGCTTGCAATAAAATCCGGTAAATTGCTTACGAACACCAAAAGACATTTGATTGCCAAATTAGATTATGATACCTTCATAAACAACCAAAAACAGACGAATTTTTAATCAAAAACTTTTTTTCGACCTATCGGCCCTATGGGAGCTATATGATATAGTCAACCGATTTTGATTAAATTTGGTACAGTGTTGAAGATCTCTTAAAAACTTCTGAATGCCAAATTTGGTTACAATATCTTCACAAACAAACGAAACACAACGAATTTTGTACAAAACACGATTTTTTGACCGATTGGTCCTATGGGAGCTATATGATATAGTCAACCGATTTTGATCAAATTTGGTATAGTGCTTGGGAACTCTAAAAAACTTCTGAATGCCAAATTTGGTTACAATATCTTCACAAACAAACGAAACACAACGAATTTTGTACAAAAAACAAATTTTCGACCGATCGATCCTATGGGACCTATATGATATAGTCAACGGATTTTGATAAAATTTGGTACAGTGCTGGGGGTTTCTAAAAAACTTCCGATTGCCAAATTTGGTTATGATATCTTCATAAGCAAACGAATTATCCATCTAAAACTTTTGCTTTTTTTCGAGGTCCTCTGAAACACCCCTATGGGAGCTATATAATGTAGTCCCGATATCAAAAAAATAAAATAAACTTGTCTCCTATGGATTAATAAGGGATCTTATCTGAAAGTTTGGTTGCTCTAGCTCTTACCATCTCTGAGATCTAGGCGTTCATACGGACAGACATACAGACGGACAGACGGACATGGGTATATCGACTTCTCTAGTCACTCTGATCATACTTTAGGTAACTTTGGGGGGTCTCCGACTTCTCCTTCTGTACGTTACATACATTTTCGGCTTGCACAAACACAATATACCCTTTGTACCATACGGTACAGGGTATAAAAAGGTTCTACAGAACGATTGCTTTCAGTTTATAGGGTAGCGAAAAATTTACTTATTCGTGACGTAGGCCTGCTACCTATAAGCTATAAGAGTACACAGCAGTATCTTATAAGTACTTAAGCGAATCAAAAACCCCTCAAAACTCAACTCACTCACAAAATGTCCAATAGACAAGGAACACGTATGTATTTAATAAGGAACCAAAAATTGTCTATGCTCGATGAAAAAGTCCTTGCACAATAGGTCAATACACAGACAAAAATAAAAGTTAACAAACAGTCAATGGCCGGCCGGAGTCGGTTAAAGCACCAAGTCAAAAGTCAATGTATTCTATTGAACCGTACAAATAACCATATGTTGGGTTTGGGCGGACATATACGGATTCGAGGTCCATAGACCTATAACTGTAGGTAGGCACCTTTACAAAAACTATGGCAGAAGTTCTAAGAGAGAGCGAGAGTAAGAGAGAGAGCAGACCTGCAATACCCCAACAACAACAAGCTTGTGTATGGCGTTTACTCCTCTTACCCAAAAAAAAAAAAAATTTAAAACCAACCACCCAACCACCCACACTAGCGCTTAACGCACTCTCTTCTTCTGCTGCCGCCTCTCTTTTAGATGGCGGCGCTCTTGCAACCACGCTCTCCGCGCTATTTCAAGTTCAACGAAACTTGTGGATGATGCAAGGGTACAGTACACAATGGCGTCGATTCTCAGTCGTCTGATGTTAATGACTTTTGTGTTGCAACACCCCTTGAGACTTGCGACGCCCCCTGCACCAGCCCCAGCCCCAGCCCCAGCCACCGACTGCTTGCCTTCAAGTGGTTTGTTGTACTTTAGCTTTATTTTAATTGCCTCAAATGTTTCGGAACACTATGTGTATCGGTTCGGTTCACTGTGTTGTCCTTGGTCAACGCACATTGAACCCTAAAAAGAAGACAGTGCAAGGTTCGCGTCTACAGCACGCTGCACAAGTTTATGTACACACAGACAAAATATGCCAAATTGTTTGTTTTTAAGCATTTTTACTTCAAATTTATGCATTATTTAAAACGAAATTCTTTTTAATTGTTAAAAAGCGGCATTTTTGCAAAATTTTGAATTGTTTTGTTTTTATTGTTGCGCGTTAATTTTTTAAAAATGCGCAATTTCGTTTAGAGAGATATTTTTGTTTTTAGAACTTCAGCTAACAAACACGCATTGTTTTTATTAGACTGTATTTAATTATTAATTTTTAATATAAATTTCATTATTTTATGCGCACTTACCCGCATATTAGCATTTTAAAAGCAATAAAACTTGGACTTGAACTTACCTGAAAAATAAAAAAAAATGTATAAAATATAAAAAAAATTAATATAAATGTGGGTGTATAAGGCTGGAAAAAAAATTAAATTTTTATCGAATTTCGATATGTGGCTGTATCGCATGTTTTTCGATGTACAGTGTTCTCAAAGTAGCTAGGCTCTTTTTCGTATTACGACTTTGATTTCGATTGCTATAAATGACTATGTATATACATTATATTTGCGTTCTGTGTAATCGAAGTACCTAAAAGTTCTGCATAATAAATTAAGGCAATTAGCCTGTCAATAGCTTGACACCTTTATCAATATCTATTCCCAATCAATATAATTTGATATACGAGCAGTAAAAGCAGTTATTGAAATTAAATTAATACGAGTACCAATTAATAAACTAATGTATATAGAGTACATGTAGCTGTCATGTCTAGCTGCGTGTATATCGATTGATTTCGAAATTAAAGATATTGCAAAATAGGCAATGTAACTAGTCGGAACTAGCTTTTACTTTTATTATCGGTGGTGCGTTTTTTTTTCTTTCTCATTAGGGAGCATGATTTTGAAACTAAGACCAAGTATTTGTATTTTTTTTTTTTAACTTAATATCTTTAATAGTTTGATGTTCTTTTATCTGTTCTAGGAAGACTGCTGTTTTTGGAAAAAAGTGAACCTACCATTCTTTTCTTGGCTTGCTGCTTAATTTATCGCATGAATTAAACTCATAAGAATTATACATTTTTGATAAACGCTTAAAAAATAAAGAAAAAAAAACATATCGACAAAAATAAGTGACCTCAGCAATTTTCATGTTTCAATTTTTATTGCGAAATTCCAATTATTTATCGAGTTATCGAAATCGAATTTTTAGATTTTTGGAATTTTCTTTGAATAAAGATATCTATACAAATGCTTTTTGAATAAATGATACAATTTTAAATTTGAAAAAAAAAAAAACATAAATTATAGTTTTCGGTTGTTTCCAAATGATAGATTTTTTTCATTGACGATTAATCTTATTTGTCTAAAATGAGATTTTTCGAAAAATTTTCAAAGTAAATGTAAGCTTTACTAGCCTTAAAAATTTTAAAATATTCTCTTTTTTTTTTTTAAATAAATAATAAATTGTTTTCCAAAAAACATACTCCTCAAAACATTAAAAAGCCTTCACCGAAATTGCGCTTGAAAAAATCTTTTCCGTAATAACGAGATTCATCTGGTCTATCAAGATTTTTTTTGAACAAATATTATCAAACAGTCTAAAGCTTGAAAAAAATTATTATTTCTTATTATGTCCGCTTGACAAGTCCTTGACGAGGCTTAAAACGATCCCCATAAAGTTACAAGCATTTTCATGTTTAATTCTGGGAAGGGGTATTCCTACCAAATTTGGGTGACAAAATACTAAGTAGAAAAGCGCACCAGTATCAAAAAACTAAACGATAGCAAAAAAATCAGAGCGTAGGACGCACCTATTAACACAATTACAGACACTAGACTTATTACACTTCAAGAAACAAGGGTATTCGGCGCCGATAAACAAAGAAGAAAGATACGGCTAAATGGATGTCTTTTATCGCTCTGTGCATTTCTGTACTCACTTTGTTGTGTCCCATTCGTTTTTATTTAGATGTCACGCACACATTTTTTTTAAATTAACCTAATACAGTCAAGCTTGCCTATAATAAACTAGTCTACAAAAAATATTTTCCAATAAGGAATTATTTCCAAGTAGCCTGTTTTTTGGTAGAAGATTTAGTCTATTTTGATCTCCTTATAGGGAAATGCTATGTACCGAAATTTTTTGTGCAACGAAAAAAATTTATAGCACATATTGAAACTCATAAAGGTTTAAGGTCTCTGCAAAAATGACTTAGTTTTTAAGTTAGTTATTAATTTTCATGCGTTTTTTTTTTTAATTTTTTGCACTCTTAAAATATAATATAATAAAATAAGGTCTCTGTATTATGAAATATCTCAAATAATTTTTGGTTATGTATTTAAATTCAATTTCTTACGAAAAAAAATTAACACACAATTTGGGAGATTTCCAGAAACTAAATAAAATAGCAGAAAAAAAAGAATTGAATACCAACACTAACGTTTTTATTGTAAGTTGTTATTGTTGGGGAAAAAATCGCAGAGATGAAACTTTTCACTTAAAAAAAATAATATTGATTATAAATAAATGCAGTAAAAAAATTTCCTGATTTCTGTAAATAACACTAGTTTAAATATTTAAGGCTCATCGAGTGAACCTTCCCAAAAAAGGTTTTTTTTAGGGTAATTTGGGGTCGAGAAACACGAAAATGGCAACTGTAGTTGAAAAAAGTGTAATTTTCGACCATTTTTCAAAATTACAAATTTTCAGTGTTCTTTTTACTAACGAGAAAATATTTTTGAAAATTATGTTAAGCTTTCAGCTGAAAGGGAATTCTTTTACGAACATTTCGAGTCTAAGATTTTTGCGACTTTGCTTGCCTGTAACTTCGATAATTTTTACTTTATCTGTACATATTATATATCACTGAAAAGAGCACATCGATCTAATCGTCTTTTATGTCGATACAATATTTTCTTCACGTAATATTGAGAAATGCGCGAAAACAGGTTTTTCGAAAATATCTCGAAAACGGTGCTAAAGAAAAAAAAAGGTTGCCATTTTCGTGTTTCTCGACCCCAAATTTCCCTAAAAAACACTTTTGTAGGAAGGTTCATTTTTCGTGTAAACTTGTGTAATCATTAAAAAATCGTAAAAAACACAAATTTTCTCTATAACGAATTATTTACAAAGCAAACCAATATTCTGCTCCCGTACAAATTCGCTCAAGGGAACTTCTACTGTACCACCCTGAGCCTTAGGTATAGATGCATAAAAACATGCTTAGTAACAAGGAATCAATTTCTTTGCTTTTACTAATTTAAGATACCACAGTACAGGTACAGTTAAAAAACACGCGCATCCCGCTCTCTCACAAATAAAAGCATTGAAAAAGCTTTACGCTCAAAAACAAAAAAAAGAGCACAAACTTTTGTCTGCCGGCAACAAATACACGTGTGTGCGCGATTAAGAGCGCATTTTGGGTGAAAAAAAGAGCATTGCAGGTTTTTGAACTTTTCGGCAAAAGTTTCCGTTTATCTGTCTCTATTTGTATTTATTTATCATAGAATATTTGGCTGCTGCGCAGCTAACAACATATGACAGTTGGGGCAGGGCAAAAGCTTGTAATACGATGGCGCGTGCCATTTTTTCGAGACCCCCCCCGTCAGACATCGCAAAAAAAAAATATATATAGGTATATATATGTATACAAAAAATTCAAAATAAACTCGGGCAAAAGTCTTTGTATGTGACACCTTATGCCAACAGTTCGCTAACCTGTCTGTCGTTCAACCAGATCTGTGTATTTTAGGCAAAAAGTTGCTTAGTTTATTGAACTTGTACATGGTTGGGTTTTGCCCACGGTGCGTATGCGTTATTTTATCGGCTGCAACGGATGCAGCAAAGATATTGAAGATGACGACGATGATGACGATGATGACGAAGCAGCAATTGCTCATGATTGCCATGGTAATAATGATGTTGAAGATCATTTAAATGCGTAGCTCAGAATGACCTTGCAAGCTGCACACACACAACAATATAATTTTAAACACGTCTTGTTCATGCATATGTAGCTACTATACTAAGTTCACACTACTATAGCCTGTT
This sequence comes from Chymomyza fuscimana, assembly GCA_949987675.1. Classification (NCBI taxonomy): domain Eukaryota; kingdom Metazoa; phylum Arthropoda; class Insecta; order Diptera; family Drosophilidae; genus Chymomyza; species Chymomyza fuscimana. Next base: position 40,424,540 of record OX465090.1, read on the forward strand.
TACACTGACCGAATGTCGCAACATTCAGTTAGCGATGCGAAAAACTTTTATTTATTTATGCTAAGCTTACACTGTCTGATTAGTTGAGTTTCAACAAAACTTGTCAAGTTAAATCTTGGTTTCAGTCTTTGTTGATAATATCACTACTAGAATTTTGCGTTTTGATTACACATATCCCAGTTTAAAATAGCATAAAAATCGGTTAGCAGTTTTAGGGATAATATGAAAATACTTTTAATAAAGATACTTAACTAAACCCAATCTACATGTTTGTAAAAAAAATTTTTTAAGATCAAAATCAATAAAATTTTTTCAACTATTGGAAAAAAATTTTTTTATTTTTTAATTTTGTCCAAATATTTTGTTTTATTTTAGTTGAGCTTTAAAATCTAATTCAAAAATAATTTTTTTTTAATTTTTAAAAATAGTTTTTGGAATTAATGATAGAATCTATATTGACTAATTGGAAAACTTTTTTTAATTTTTTAAAATTTTTTCAAATACGTCACCAAAGCCAATCTAGTCCCAAAAAACAAAAAAACAAAAAATTTTTGCAACTTAGTTTTTGGAATTAATGATTGAGTCTAAATATCAATATAAAGTCAATATTGGAACATTTTTTTTAATTTTTTAAAATTTTTTCAAATACTTTGATTTATTTTAGTTAAGCTTTCAAATCTAATTGAAATATAATTATTTTAACATTTTTAAAAATAGTTTTTGGAATTAATAATTCAATCTAAAAACTAATCTAGTCAATATTGCAAAAAAAATTGTTAAATACGTTGATTCATTTTAGCGGAGTTTTCAAATCTAATTCAGATAAAAAAAAAAAATATTTTTTTAATTTTTAAACATTTTTTCAATATACGTATTGAGTTTAGTAGAGCTTTTATATACAACTTTTTTTTTGGTGATTTTAGTGGCGCATTTAAATCTTAATCGGATTCCAAATTTATTTTTTTTTTAATTTTAGTGAAGCTTTTAATTTGAAATTAAACAAATTTATAATTTTTGTGACCCAGCCTCCTTTCAAACGCATCAGCCTTTCCCTACATGCGTAGAGTCGAAAATCGACGCGAACAAGAAAATACACTTTTCCAACCTATGCTTCAAAGATTTTCAAAATCGTATAAAAATTGTGAAATTAAAATACACCAAGTTCTGTTTTTACACGGAAAAAAACGTGTAAAAAAAGACATGAAGTAAATCCTTAAGCTACTTTGAAAATGAATTAGAAAGGGGAGTTCCGAAACCAAATTTCTAAAAGATTAAGTTTATAAAAATATTTTTCTTTAAGATGTCAAGCAAATAGCTTTTTTTAATCGTGCTCAATCAAATGAAATTGTGTAAACAAATTTTTTTCTAGACCTTGCTATTAAAACCGTGTAAAAACAGAATTCGATGTAAATGCGTCCAGATGAATGCGTCGAGGATATAGGTTACAATAAAGTCGGGTTGTTCCAAATATAACCGCCTCACCTGCTTCATATTTCTTAGGTAGCTTTTCTATAAAAAGCTCAAAAACTTTCAAAAACGTAAAAATTTTGTCCGCAAACGAAATTGGGAACAGCATGAAATTTCGAAAGTTGAAATTGGCTGAGAAATGCAATTGAGAACACAACTTTTTATCTTTATTTAGTATGACCGATTGCTTGGCTTATATAAAAGGTAATTTTTTTATGCTTTTTATTTACTTAGGGACAACATAATAGTCGAAAAATATCAAGAATTGAGTAACTTCACCTAAATTCTACTTTTAATCGCTGAGATATAGCTATACAAATGGACTGAAGAGCATATGTCTGCTTACAGTCTGTAAGATCTCAATTATACAAATCTGTAAAAACCTTGTCCCTTTGTAAAAAAATCTTTACAAAAAATCACCCTATATACGTAAATCATGTAAATTGTTGGGGTAGGCAACTTGGAGGAAATTGCGTTTTAAAATTGTGTTTGTCGCTGCTCCATGAGAAGAAACTGCGCCAAGTGTCAGGTATATAAGCTGGCCACATACACATGGCTTGCACATGTAAGTATATGCATATACACGATATATATATATACACATGTGCCTGTGTGTATGTTTTGTATAATTAATAAATGATTATCAATGTTGTTGTCGCTGCTTTTGTCGTCTGTCACTTAATTTGCATTGCGTTGCAATTTCTGTCCATGGTCATGATGCAAAAGAAAACAAAAATAAAAGCAACAAAGTAATAATTGCAATAAACAAAACAAACAAATATTTTGTTTTTGGTTTCCTGTTTTATAAAATCTTTCAAGCTCTTTGTTTATGTTTCTTCTGGTTGTATATTATTTATTTATTATTGTTTTTTTGTTTACATTAGCGTTTTTGTGGCACGGAAATTGTAATTTAAAAAATTTATTAACTTATTTTTGTTGCATTTGGCAATTGACATGCAGCTGTTAATGCTGGAAGGGGTTGGGTCCAGTATACACCATCAAAGTTCCACCTGTTTTCATCCAAAAATAAACAAATATAATTTATTTAAATGTACAAAATTAACACGTCTGAAGGAAGTATTTTATTGAAGGTTTCGAGTTTCCGCCCCCTCCAACGGAAGTCTTTATAAATCGTGTGAAAAATATGGTTTTTATATACACTATAGACAAAGGATCATATAAATCATCATAAATTCTTTGGATAATTTTTAATTTTTTTTTAAAAATTGTTTTATTCCATTCAATAGACGTTTGTCTCAGTGATGATCTCTTAATTCGAAAAAAATCTCCCAACGTCCAGCCATTTCTTCCGATTTTTTAATAAAAAATAGTCGCTAGACTACAGATATGAAACCTATGGTAGATGGTACAGCAACTTGTGGCCTAATTCATGAAATTTGGTCAGGCTGATTATACAGGGCCGACTAACCTTCACTTTTCGTCGAATGCGATTGTCCCTACTATAAAGCAATATCCAATTTGTCTAGCATGACCCCTTCTTGAACGACAGACCCAACTTGGTCTAATTTAGTGCACATGTACCCCTAAAAATTGATTGATTCCTTCTTTCTAGTGATCTCCATGTTCCATGTTTTAGTTTAATGGCGCAAAAACACGTTCAGATTGGGACTGAACCTCACCAAAAACTCCTTTGCAGCTGTCACATGATTTTGCTTATGGTCGAATGTGAGCCATGGTGGCACCCATCGCAGAGATAGCTTTTTCAGTTCCAAATATGTAAAATTTTATGTACCCGCTCGGTTGAGATGTCTAGAGACTTAGACAACTCTTCATTCCATGGACCTTATCGACGATTTGAACGTTTGACCTCACATGTGCTGGTTCAACCGAAACATATCTCAGTAAACCACTTCTTAACTATTGTAGCAGAGCCCTCGATATATTTATGAAGTCTGTTCCTGGTTTTGGTGATGGCAATCCCGGAATTGTCTGCAGTCAATTGCTATCAAACACCATCCAAGAAATGACGCAGCTTGCTTAAAATTTTTCAAGTGAAAAAAAATTAACACGTGAAAAATCCTAAAAGTCACTGTCGTCTCAAACTGATCTATTATAATCCAAAAAAAAACATGAAAATAAATGCTTGAATTCATATAAGCAAGAGCACAAAGTAGTATGTATGTATAAACCAGTGGTGGCCAAAACTCATACAAACAAACGTTTCTTTGTGTGAGTAAGCAGCGCAGTAAGCAAAAGCGCACGAGAGAGCAAGAACCAATCAAGCAATCAAGCAAAAACGAGAGAGAGATTTCACATATTTGGACCGTGCGTGTGTCCACTGCGCTGCGGCAGATTTTGGTGCCCTATCCTCGCGAGTTATGTAAATTGAGAGACTGACCACCACTGGTATAAACAAATGTGCAACACCTAGGGTAGCCATTGATATTAAATCTGTATATACTCTATAAAACAGAGTCGTGATATATGTTTAAAATTTCATAACACAAGAACGGAGCGTCGGATTTGCTAGGGAGTTTTTTTGGGGTTTTTTTATTGCGTCACAAATTTTAGCATTTCAATAATTTGATCCTAGTTTAAATTTGTGAACGTCGAATTTTAGGTATCGTATAAATTTTGTTTATTTTATATTTTATTTTCAAAAAAATATTTTTTTTAAATTTTTTTAATTTTAATTTGCTCGAAATTAATTTTTCATTTGAACATATCCAATATGATTTTAAAAATTTTGATTAATTTTTTGAGCTATCGGTCATCGAACGTTAAAAATTTTGATAAACAAAAGTCCGGGTCCAGTAGTACCAGTTGTAGAGACCTCCCCAATTTTACTATACTCACAAACCTATTCCTTGATACCAAAACTGTTCTAAGTAAAATTTTGGATAAATCTATGTGCAGAGTATTCCACTGTCGTACACCGTCTCGACTGTCTTACATTTTTTTTGCTTTGTCTGTTGTTCAATCAATTATTTTATTGACTGAGTTTGTCTGTCATTCGATTGACTGATTCGTTACAAAATAAAAGCTTATAATTAATATTTAAAGTTGTTTAAAAAAACACGAGATAAGTTGATAAGCAAATATTGTGCAAAAATCATGCTCTGGTTATCAGCATTTCGATAAGTTCAAAGTAAAGTTTAAGTTCGGGGTCATTGTATATTCCAGTATGTACTTGGTGGTTCGCTCACGTTTTGACCTAGGTCAAGAACTTTTTTTCTTTCGACAATTGTTTCTGTCGTTCTAAAAGAATAAGAAGTAATGAAATAAAAATATTTTTTAGAACAATCTTTATTAACAAAGCAGACAAAGAGTAGGATTTGCTTCAAATTACATTTTCACTTAAGAAAATATCGCATAGAAAAAATTTGATTTTTTGGGTTGACGTATCATTTACCTATTATTGACAATTAATGACATTTGTACGATCTATAATTCTAGCTTTATTTTTTTAAGCCTTCCGAAGAAAGTCTTTGTATCTTTCTAGCTCAAACGTTTCTTGTACATTTTTAACTTGCTGCATGGATGCGTATAAAAAAATCATGCTCCTACGTTTTTTGGTTTTCGAGATATAGCCTAATTCATGACTTTGTTGTCATCGAATTCTGCTTAGTTCCGTGAAAAAAAAAATTTTTCATTTTTTGAAAATCAAGTGTTGAAAAGTTATTCTAAGCTCCAACAAAATACTTAGAGTGCTTTATTCAGGAAAAAATCGAAAATCACGTTTACTGAGTGAACCGAAATCGCTAAACGTCATCGATTTAATTGTTAAATGGAAAACAATAATTAACAGTATGACCTTTAAATGCTTACGTTCATCAAAATAAAAATCATGTCCAAATTGCATTCTAATAGTTACTTCTGTAAAAATAGTGTAAAACTACATTCAACTGAAGGTCACCTTAGCTATTAAACTTTTTCTTATTATTGTAGTACACTAAATTCTCAGTTTTCACTATACTTTTGAATTTCTTAGAGTCACCTTAGAGCACCCATTAATAAAAGTCACGTTTTCTTTTTATACTATAGCTAAAAATGTTTGATAAAAGATGCATCTTGTTTATTAACAAATCAAATAAGTCGCTTGCAGTTGGAAAATCTCGGCTAGGTTATACCCTGAACTTTTACCAAATACAAAAAAGTTAGAACAAATTTTTAAGTTCCCCAGAACTGAAATTCTGTTGGGCAAAAAGGTGCAAGTGAAGAACTAATATGAAGAACTTAAGAAGCACATTGTGTCAAAATTTCATGATGCCAACTCTTGAGGGCTTTGAGACAGCTAGACAAGGGTAAATCGGTTTGTTTTGTAGTTCCAATCATTTTGGTCTAAATTTTTGTACACTGTGGGCCCAGATTTTCATATTTTGGCCATAACTCTGGCATTTCCATAATAATTTTTTTAGAGTGATGAAATTTTACACACGTGTTCCTAAAGGATTGAACTATTTTTCTGGGAAGTTTGAGCCTCCTCAGATTTTTTTGAGATATAGATAATCCAGACCAAAATTGGAAAAAATTAAAAAAAATTTTTAACGTAATTTAAAAAAAAAAACTGTTGATTGGAATTGGACCATATTTCATACAGAGGTAGATATGAGCTCCTCATACATTGAAAAAATAGCCTATAATCAAAATATTGAATGGTTTTCGAGTTATAGCTCCAAATAGTTTCAGCTTTCCAAGCAAATTACAAAAAGACGACATCTCCAATCCATATGCTTTTTAACTGTTATAATTTTTTTTGGCAGGCTCTTTTAAGTTCCGAAAAAAAATTTGAAAAATCCATATTTACATTTTTTCGTCAAAATTGATCATTTTTACATTTGTATGTATGCTATAAAATTTTCAAATTGTACATTTTTTTTACATTTTAGTACAACTTTTGAAAAAATGGTTATTAAAGCATACTTTTAGGCAGCTAAGAAATTCAAACAGTAGTAAAATTTCTTGGGGGTCAATTTTTAAAATTTAACTTTTAGATATAAAATTCAATTTCCGAAAATCGGGAGGGAAGATATTTATAAAATTTTTTTCGATCAAATATCGAGTGGTAGTCGGAGGTACCCTTAAAGCAAAGTAGCCAAATGATAAAAAAACCAACAAAATCTTTATAACTACTCGAATGTATTTAAAACCGAAAAGTTTTTAAGTTCAGTTTTATTTTTTTTTCTGAAGTAATTCTTATAAATAATAAAGTGAATAAAGATTTCTAAGCTACATGTATCATGGTAAATGAATTTTTTTTTGTTTTCTGCAAATTATCGCGAAAGTTCAAAAAATACAAAATGTCATTGATGGCTAATAACTTAAAAACCACTAATTAAAATTTAATAATTTTTTTTGCACAGGATACCTTAATATGTGTAGCATCATATTAAATTGTCATTTTGTTCAAATTTTGAATTTCGTCTGGAGGGCTTTTGGCCAAAATCTGGCCACGCGGGCCCATTGTGCAGTGTAGCCCATATTACTATTTTTGCATTCATAAAGCTCGAAGAGTACATATTTGAAAGAGTGTGTGCACCTAATAATTTGGCAGGCACTGTATAACCTTAAACTTATTTGTAAGCAAATAAAATAAATGTGTGCTACTGAAGTGGCAAGGAGTGTACATTGATGTGGACATAAAGAAAATAAGTAAAATAAAAACAATTAGTAGCAGCGCAGTCAGAAGAAAGTCAACAGCAGCAGCGACAGAATTAAAGCTTTTGAGTTGGAAGCTTTTTGTTCTCAAAATGATTTGGCAATTTGCAATAGATCTTAATTGGCAAGAGCAGCGTGTAGGCAGCGGGGGGGCAACAAGCAACGCGTGACGCTTTCTTTCATACGCTAATTAATGTGTGCGTGTGTGAGAGAGTTTGTTTGAGAGTGTTTGTGTTTGTGAGAGTGTTTGAGCTTTCGCAAATTAAATTCTACTGCGCGTTAGTGCATTGAACCTATTGTTTATTTTATATCGCGCAATTTGTTGTTGTTTTTAATATTCTACATCTTCTTTTCTTCTTCGTCTGTGGCTGCTGCTTCTTGTTTGCCATGGTCAGCTCTAAGCAAACAACGACAACAACCAATAATATTTAACAGTGGAGAAAATAAAACAAAGCATATTATGCATATAAAACACATAAGCAAAACAAAAACAAAAACAAACAAACGAAACAAAAAAAAATCCGTTCCCGATCCCACTTGGCAGCTCCCAAAGCAATCAACGCCGCCACCCCAAAAACGGAAGGAGTGCTCAAGGGGGCAGCAGCGGGGACTGACAGCAGAGTGCAACCTCGAAAACAAACTTTTTGCATTTCGAAGTTCATTGCCGTGCTTTAACCTCGGCCAATGCCGTGCGACGTCTGCGTCGGCAGCGCAGTTCTTTGTTGTTGTTGCGACTGCTGCCCCTATATCTGAGGTTCTGACTACATGTAGGTATATAATGTAAAAATGCGCTACATCATTTTGATAGTGTGCGTGTAAGTATATTATTTATTATGCGTATTTATTGTTTTTGCTTGGCCTTATTGAACCCACAGCTAGTCAATATCTTGCTCTTATCCTTACAAAAAAGTAAGAGACATTGACGTCTCCAACTTGACTTGGTCTGTGTGCAAACAGGTACATAGTGCTTGATATGTACAGTGGTTTGGAATTTATAATAACAGCTCCATTTCCTACTGAAGCCAATTATATGTATTATTATTTTATTGTTTATAAAATTATAATATATTTTGTTTCATAATCAATACATAAATAAATAACTATTAAGGCAAGTTTTGATCGCAAGAAGTATGTTCTAGATTTCGATTTCGACAAAGTGGAATCGTTTTTAAAAGTTTTGCTACACAGCAGTAACTAAAATTAATTTTATAATATTATTTAATGTTCTAAGAAAATGTAAAGAAGTTAAGTTCAATGAATTATTTTTAGTTTTTATTATCGTTGTAGATACAAAAATTTTAAATTTTTGGGTACAAGCAAAACAAAGACGATCGGAATGAAACCGAAATGTTCTGCATCTTCGATAAATGATAAGATGCCGTGTAACATACAATATATACAATAACTCTTTGTTACTAGTTTTAAATTAAAATTATTATTAATAAATATGCAATTTTAATTCGGTCCAATGTCTGCAACAGCCAAAATTCTTCTACGAAAAATCGACTCAGAAAACAACACAGACTTTCAAAAGTTCACTGCTCTTTACTACATAATATTTTTCAAGAAAAACCTTTAACATTTTTTTCTTGCATTATAATAAAACGAATAAAAGAAAAAGCGACTTTATAAAGTAAAAATAATAATAAAAAATACTTCAAGTGCAATTTTAATACCGAGTACTGTGCCTATTTATAGCCCTAGGGAGCGTAGCCTATGTGCCGAACGTACCATTTGATAATTTCAAGTGACCCACTTCTGTAACGTAAATAAATTATAATACCTACATAAAAATAAATTATAAATTGTTCGAAAAAGGTTTCCGACTCCTGTTAAATACTAAACTTAAATAGTTTTGTTTAACAAATAAAGAAACCTAGCACTGTCACGAAAATGATTTATCTACCCAATACAAATAATTATATGTGCAGTGCTTTCATTACATTTTTTTCTTAATTAATTTATTAATGTTATATTTCTTTTACAAAAATGTTTATAGATGATATCTCTAAGATATTTTTAGTCAGAATTAGGCAAGAGTTCGTAGTCCACTCCATAAACGCAATATTTTGCATCCTAAAGTATGATTTTGGAGCTCCTGCTCCGTGGTTTGAAGCCTAAGAAGGCTGAAATATCCTGTTGAAGCAGGCAGATCCATCGGATATGGTACCGAATCGTAGCTTATATAATTTAATATAGTGCATGCTATTATAGAATGTAGTGCATGCGCCTTGGCATACCATTCATATTAAATGGTTTTTCAGAGTCAGGGACGGTATATTACGATCAGGTTCAATTAATTTTGTTACACTCAGTGCAGTTTAGTAACAATAAGAATTGATTTCGGCCTAGTCTTCTTGAAAGTCACCATGTAATTAGTATCCAACTGCCGAATGTCCTATTTAGTTCATCCACTAATTTTAGAAATTGCAACCCTGCCCTTGTTAATTGAGTAGTTTTCTGGATTTTTTCAAAATTTTGCAGTGTCTAATTGAAATAACAACAACTTTGACCACTTTTAGCCCAGTTCAAAGCATCCCTTCAATTTTTGCCTGCTGTTCGTGCTTCCTTTCAGTACCACTAAGCATTTTGAACTATTGTGATATCTTGCTCAAAAAATGATTGCCTTTTTTTAATTTTAAATTATTGCTTTTGTTTTTATTAACAATAACTGATAAAAGTGCCCAAAAAAAAAAGATTGCCATTTTCGTGTTTCTCGACCCCAAGTTAACCTAAAAAACATTTGTTTAGAAAGGTTCACTCGATGACTCTTAAATTTGTAAACTAGTGTTATTTGTCTTAGCTACGTCACTAGAGTCCTGCACAATTTTTAAACTATAAGAAAGTGCCAACAATTTGCATTTTTCTAAAGAAGCATAAAACAACAAAGCTTAAATTGAAAGCTTTGCTCAAAAGTCTCAGCCCACTGTGCAGCTAGAAATCAGCTGTTGCAAAGCGGCTAAAAGCACGCGCACATGCGTAAACAGCTGTGTGTGCATGTGATTATTGTTGTTGTTGTTGTTGTCATTGTTGCTTGTCTTGTCTGCTTTTCGACGTTCTTTGGCGTTTTTTTTTTTTTGTTCTTCGTTGTGGCTAAGAAGATTTGTGTTCGTCCCAAAACGTGCGCAGATACGGCCCTGCAGCAATGTTTAGTTTTGTACATAAATAGTATATGTACATACATATGTGTTTCACAATAATATAAGGCACTTACATGTTGTTGTTGTTGTAGTCGTTGTTGTTGCTTCGTTTTTTGCACTAAAAAAATTGTTGTTCTGCTCGTTGTCGCTTATCGTTGTTGTAGTAGTCGTGTTTATAGTATATTTACTGGCAAATATAGCAGCAGTCCTAGCTTTTGAGTTGTAAAACATTTTTACCTGTTGCTTGCAGGACGACGAGTCCTTGTTGCCAATTTCTAGGCCCATTATGACCGCTCTATGCTGCTTCCGTTGCTGCTGCTGCTGGTGTTGCTCTGCTTTGCGTTTGTAGGCCAAGGCTAAGCTGTTCGCGTTTGCATTTGTGTCAAAAATGTTGCCATTAGTTTGTTGCCTTAAGATTGTTGCTAACAATGTTGACTCTGTTGTCAACATGTTGCTTTTGCTGCTTTTGTTTTTGTTTTCTCGTTGCCGCCAATTGACGCATGTAGCGTTGTTGTTGTTGCAGTTTTTGTTTTTGTCCCTCTTCTGCTGCTGCTTCGTCGAGTGTTTGTTGTTGTTGTTTTTGTTGTGTTTGTTGTAACAGAACGCACATAGTTATATGCAAATATTCACTTGTTGTTGTGTTGCTTTTATAGCCACTCTGCGTTGTTCGCTTTTGTTATTGTATTGACGTCAACAAATGTTTTCGTTTTTTAAACGCAAATTTCGTTGTACATAAGCCAAAATGCGTCTTAATTTCGTTTTCTTGTTTTGTTTTTGTTTTTTTTGTTGCTGACTTACTTAAAAGTTGCACGTGCAGCTTAACTCTACACACTCTTGACACACTCATTTACACTTGAAAAAAATATATTATTATATTATTTATCACGCGCTTTGTTATGTGGTTCAAAAAATCTTCAAAGAAAACAGCAGCACTAATGCAAAAAATATCTTAAACTGTCTTAACTTGTTGAACGACGACCATCAACAACAAATGGATGATGACTGTTTGGTTGCTTGGTTGCTGGCTGCTGTTTGATTAAAGCTCAAAACGGCGACGGCGACGGCGACTGAGGCAGCGCAGCCGCTGACCACACATGCAAGTGTGTAACGCTGTGTGTGTGCAGTGCAGCCATTTCCACGAATAGAAGAGCAAGGCGCTCTATGAACGAGTTGGCAAAGTTCAAAATGGCAAAGAGCGACATGGGAGAGCATCATAATTTGTATGTTTGCAAACAAAGGAAGAAAGATAAAAGAAAAATGCATGGACAAAGAGCGAGAGAGTGCGGCAGAAGTTGGGCGCTGACGCATGCCCCGCATTATTGCGCCTAACCCAATTCTGATTCCGTCATGGCGAGCGTTGTATGCATGTGTGAGTGTGCCTGTATTTTACAAGCAGAAAGTTGGCAGCGTCTGCCGAAAACGAAAGCTGTCACTTGTCCCACACATGACGTTTAGCAAAGAGCAGGCGTCGCAGACGTGTGCACTCTCTCGCTTGCCGCGCGGCTACGTCACATGATCAAGATTTGTGCGCCTTTTGCGTTTTGTTTGATTGGTCTGGAGGAGACCTAACAGCAGTTGCAGGCAATCCGTTGAGGTGTTATACAACTTTATTACAAAATTATTATTAATTTTTAGCTCAAGGCCTTAGCTGCTGCAGAAAAAATTTAAGTCGAACGCAACCGATCCAAAGCTTTTTAGATAAGCATCAAGGATGAGAAGCAAAAAGCACCTATTAAGTAGCCATTTTTTCTTTGCTCTTGAAGCTTTAGTTGACCAAAAATCAAAAATAAGTTTAAATTTTTTTACTTTAAGTGGCATTTGAGTAAAGCAATTGTGTGGAGCATAATCCTTAATTACAATGTTGCATTAAATTAATATGAAAAAAAAAAATATTCATTGTTAGCATCGGGCAAAAGTTCGATTATCTGTGGTATCTTTTTCTCGAAGACCTAAAGGCGTACATGCTTTAGCTTTTAGCAGATGAAGCTTTATATGCTCTTGTTAATTAAATTCACTCAGGCTTCTTATATAAGTTAAAGCTGTTATTACAAACTTGACATGCTTTTTTTAAGAACTGCAGCAGTTTTATGCAAAAGTTTTAAATCTTTATAACTTAAAGCTGCCTTAAACACTAAGGACTATTTAGTCTATGTGTGACCCCCACTGGGGTCTACCGATACAACCTAACCTAACTTAAGGCTGCACTAAATATTAACATACAGATTTAGAAAATAATTAAATACTTTTAAAGAGAATACTGCTTAAGACTCACCCATTGCAAAAAAAAAAAACTAAAAAGAACAGCTAAATATTTAATATTTTTGTAAACACTTCGATCTTCACAGCACAAGGTTTAAAAGTCAACTAATGTCGGTCTGCTGCATGCAAATGCATCTGAACATTTATACCTGTATGCATATGTACATAACATGTGCATTTACATATGTACATACATATGTAACCATAAACATGCATATGTGCATACATTCGCCAGAATTAACAGGTAGCAGACCGCGCACGAAAATATCGAATTATCTTAATTTTTTTCGTGGGTGTACAAAAGTGTGTAGACACATTAGGATATTTGGACAAAGAAAGCGAAAGCAATTCCAGAATTTTTAGTTCCGAACTCGCCAAAACGAAATTATAGATAAGATGGTTTGCTGCTTTTTGGGAACATCTATTACTTTCTTACTTTTCACGAAAATCCAAAAGAACTTTTTTCATAAGCATCTACCGTTCAAAATTTTTAAGTTTTTTAATTTGTTTTTAATACATACGAAAAGTAGCAGTCAACAAAATTAATTTTACGCGTATGTATGAGTACACGCATGCTGGGGCTTACTGTAGTTGAGCTCGGTCAATAACAAAACCCATAGCTAATACTGACTTTGGATTGGTCGATTACTTCCATTTGAATTGTTCCCTCTTCTAGTTTGAAGCCATTTTGTAATATACACTGAAATTAATTTTATGAACTGGTTTTGACAGTACCTTTTAGTTTTACTTATGATGATAGCAGGCGCGGATCCAGAATTTGGTCAAAGGGGTGGTTTTTCGTTTCGAAGTATATAAAGTGTCAACCCATTTTTGCAACTTTGGGGTGAGGGGTCCGTACCCGAAAACCCACCGTGGATCCGCCACTGGATGATAGCAAGCAACTGCACACTTTACCCCAGCCTTAAAATTGAAAACCCAGTGATAAGCAGTGGTGTTAGAGTATTATAATTTGTTTAAAAATATGGAAAGTCGTCAGAAAGCCATTGTGGCGTTACCAAATATTATTAATAATAAAATATTTTAATTTTTATTGATCAGTTTCATGAAATTTTTTCTGTTCGCAAAATGAGCTTTGGTGGCTTTTTTTTTAAAAAAAAAATATAATAATTTTTTAATATGCCAAAAAATTTTGGAATTATCACAACTTTTTGCAAAAGTCTCCAAATAATTTTTCGTCCAGTAATGCATCTTGATCCTTGATGATTTTTTCTGTTTTCAAAATGCACTTTGGTGAAAAACAAAATATAATTTTTCAATATGGTACAAAATTTTGAAATTAACAGAACTTTTTGCAAAAGTCTCCAAATAATTTTTCGTCCAGTACGTAGTGTGTTTAATTTTTATAGACAGCTTAAAATTGTTCCTACGCAGCAGAAATGTAAATATGGTTTCAAGAAGCATTTCCTGTATTTCGACTAATTATAAGCTGCAGAAGATTATTAAATTGTTTGCCACAAGTTTGGTTTTTCCTTTGTTGTACATAAAAGGGTTTGCTTGTAAACAAACCTGCCTCTCAGAGGCAGTAGCAATGTACAAATTTTAAAAGTTACTACAGGGCTATTAATTTCTTTTGAAAATAAAAGTGTTCAAAACTTACCCATTGCAAAGCAATTTTAAGCAAAACACATAAATATTGAAGAATTTTGTAAATGCGATAAACACTTGGTACTTAACGGCACGAGGTTTCAAAGTCAACTATTGTCGATCTGCCGCAGATTTGCGTCTATATAAGCATGTAGCAAGACATCTGCATGCGCCAGGATTAACAGGTAGCCGCCCGCTCTTCAAAACAGATTAAAAACACATTGCAGCCCATTACTGTTTGGTCTGGCTAGAGACTCTAGAGGTAGTTAGCCTAAAAATCTGGGCTGACAAGTAAACGCGTGTCCAACGCCGCTGCCCATAAACAAGAATAACCCAACCTTCGTTGCAGCTGCGCAGTCGCTACCTGCAACATTTTGTTTTCACCTACAAATGGCGTGCCTGTGTACCACTGTGCAGGCGGCAGCCAATCGTGTGCTTTCTTTTAAGCACACGCATACAAAACACACATAGACAGCTGCCGTAAGCTTTCGAAAGCTTTTATTTGAATGCTTTCTTAATGTTTGAATTTGCGCGCTCTCATTAGACGGCAATGGCGGCGCTCTTTATGCTTTTGACGTTTCTCTTTTGCGCTTAAGTTCTAAGCAGTAATTATTATGCGCGATTGTGATGGTAAGTAGTACTTACATATATATTTATTTACATAGGTATGTAAAGTGCATGCATTTGATGCATGAACAAATATAGTGGCTCATAACTAATTATACAAAATTAATCAAATTTATTCGAGGATGCTACTCAAACGTGGAGCAAAGAGCAGCGAAGGATTAAAGCGTAGCTTGAATCTGGAATAAAATTTTTTTAAATTGTTGTTTTACAATAAGATTAGGAACGGGATCTTGCTAACCGGTGTTACTTTGGACTGAGTATGGAACTCAAGAGTAGAGCCCTCTCTCCACACACGAAAATAACCCTTTACAAATCCCTCATCGTACCCGTGCTTCTCTATGGCGCTAAAGCATGGACATTGGCTTTCGATAGAAAAATCCTCCGACGTATCTTTGGGCCGGTAAATGTGGATGGTGACTTCCGTATTCGAATGAACCACGAGCTGTATGAGCTATATGGCGACACTGACCTAGAGATGGGAAAATCAGGCAACGGAGGATCTTCGTTGCCTTGGGATTGCCAATTGGCGCCAGCAAGCACAGGACAGAAACCGCTGGCGTAGGATAATCTCCGCGGCCAAGACCGATAACCGGTTGTAATGGCCAAAATAGTAGTAATAGTAGGAACGGGAACGTGTAATAAACAGTACCAGGCGCTGAAAACCATTTATATGGTGTGCCTAGGTTCATATGCACTACATTCGAAAATTGCTGAAAGTATTTTAATTTTAATTTGGATTACACTGATGATATCTATAGGGTATTTAGAGCCGTAAGGCTTAATTTAAGCGCTTGTTAAAAACGAATCGATTGTAGAAAATCTGTCATGATGCTTTACATGCGTTTTATAGGCTCAAACAAATGCAGAGCAACATATTTAATTATACAACAGCGATTCAGTATCATTTCCAAAGGATCTGTTTGCCTGAACAGGATAACTATTTCAGCCTGATAACGCTTTAAAACACAGTAAGATATATACAAAAAAGTTGTGAGTCCACGCATACATAATTATTTTACTATTTTTGAAACAAATAAGTAAAAAAAAGAACCCTGAACGGGTCACGTAGTAAGTAGTAAAATTCCGCACGAAATATCAAAACTTCATATAACAAAAAAAATTCCCTTTTTTGGGATATTATGTTTGAATAAATTTCTAACGTTGACAAAAATAATTCGAAAAAAATAAACCAATTTCGAAATATTATGCTCGAAAATAACCAATTTTATCCCATATAATCATTCCAAACTACAACTTCCGTAAAGAACAAAATTTCCTAGAATTTGCATGATTTCAAGCCATATACTATTTGAATTTAAACGAATTCAGGACGAACATCCGCAAAACCTAGCGGACTCAAAGCTGATCATTTGGTTATAAACCAATATACATACATATTATTTACTTACATACATTGCAGACATCTTTAATAACCTATGTACCCATTGTGAATAAACTACAAGAACAACATTTTACTGTCAATATTTATTGATACATTTCAATAGTTAATTAGTTAACGTAGAACATCTGCCACTGCTGCGTTTTACCAAGTTTGACTTTTATAATAGGCTTGCATTTCTTTCGCAGTTAGTTCCCTGAGATCATCTTTATACTCATATCGTTTCAATACCTCAGTACTGTACATTTTGGGTCGTATTGGCTTACCGAATTTATGATCCTTTCCTGCTAGATCATGGCAACACTCATACTGGTACCAAAATTTTTGCGGTACATAACAAGCTTGATCCATGAAATTCTTACCAACATTTTGCACCTTTATCAAAAACTTTTTAAAGGTTTCGTAAGTCAATGGACGATAGCGCGGACATTCGATATCGTGATGGTGTGGCACCCCTGGTATATATATCCAATTTCGTTCCTCAGGACGAGTCTTGTCCTTTATCTCCATGTCATCATCATCATCGTCTACCCACTTCATAATTTGTTCTATGTCACATATCTCCGCCAGTAATTCATTCTCCTGCACTGTACGTAACGACATTCTCAGTCCTGTTTCCATTTGACGAAAGCGTACCTCCTTGAATAGAAGTTGTGCATGCTGCTTGCGTTCTTCCCAATTATATTCCATCCAGCGAAGCACCGAAAAGAAGATCTCATCCTCACTGTTGACACATATGGTATGCATCTTGAGAATATACAACAGCTCCTTGATATCGAACTTCAAAAATTCATTCGTAGCAACTATCCAAAGGAATAGTTTCCTAATGCGAGTCAGCATCAATATCATCATCTCCATGCAGTTCTGCTCGCGAGCCACCATATAATGCTTGAGAGCACTCAGCTCCCACAGACCCAGAGAAGGGCTCTCGGATAGCGTGTACCAGCATTGATCTACGAGATCACACTGAATCTCCAAATCTTGTAACCAGTTGTTCCGCATTGCATTCATTATGACCTCTGCACAATCTGTGGATTATTTATTCGTTAGTTGGGTTTGGGTTGTCCGTATTGTTCGTATGAATGACGCAACTTACCCAAGTTAGGATTTATATTCATAAGGGTATATTTCGCCACAGATTGGTGCATCATTACAGCCTGTGTTACATAGCATTGCTCATAACCAGTGCAAGGAGCGTCCAAATGCATTGGACACATCTCCTTAGCTATATCCCCACATTTACCTAGATCACCGAAACTATAATTTCTTGGTTGGACTTTACCAGCGTCATCTCCGACCAAACCACTACCCTTGGGGTCTTCACCCAAACGCAGCTTGGCGTAGCGATCTAAATACCAAAGGGGCAGCGTGATACTTATGTTTGGCATGGCCAGTTCATCCTCTGAATCGGAATGGTCGTCAATCCTAGCTCGATTATTCTCCATTTTGCGAAAGATAATATGTTACTTTTTGGAAAACTTTTCAAGACAAAATGCGAAAGGAAAAATGTGTGCTGTTGTTAAGCAGACGTTTGAAGTTTAATTGATAGCTTACTAGAGACGCACCTGCTTAGATATTAAAATTAATCGATAAACTTCATAAGCATAGCGATTATTTGGTAACCCTAGATTCGACTACACAAAACTTTTTCATAATAAGAAATTAATAAGAAGAATGGTATGTATATAAATATACATAACTTATTGAGCCACCATAAAAAATAATTTCCACATTACATACGCAAAACGCAAATGTATTCCATTATATGGTATGGCATAGTATGGTTTTACAATATGTACTACGAAATTGACATGACGTCACAATTGCACGTATTTAAATGGCAACTTATTTTTCATGACAAAATGTTATTACAGTCTATTGTGTCTTTTTTGAAATACATATACTTTACTGAAATACATATACGAAAAAGTATTTCCCTATTTTTGATTCTCATCAATAGCCGAATAATAATCGCTTTGCATATGAATTTTATCGATTTATTTTAATATCTAAGCAGGTGCATCTCTAGTAAGCTATCAATTAAACGTCAATCGTCTGCATAGCAACAGCACACATTTTTTTCTTTCACATTTTGTCTTGAAAAGTTTTCCAAAAAGTAACATATTATCTTTCGCAAAATGGAAAATAATCGAGCTATGATTGACGACCATTCCGATTCGGAGGATGAACTGGAAATACCAAACATAAGTATCACGCTGCCCCTTTGGTATTTAGATCCCTACGCCGAACCGTACACAGCTTTATCTACGGATATCGAAAACATGGCAAAGACCGTCAAGGACGATGATTTCGTTCGCAATATTTCACCACTTTCGATTGAGTCTAAGCTGCATTTGGGTGAAGCCTCCAAGAAAAGTGGTTTGGTCGGAGATGGCGCTGGTAAAGTCCAACAAAGAAATTATAGTTTCGGTGATCTAGGTGAATGTGGGGATATAGCTAAGGAGATATGTCCAATGCATTTGCGTGCTCCTTGCACTTTTTATGGGCAAGGCTTTCTAACCAAGGCCGCAATGATGCACCAATCTTTGGCGAAATATACCCTAAAGAATATAAATCATAACTTGGGTAAGTTGCGTCATTCATACGAAAAATACGGACAACCCAAACCCAACTAACGAATAAATAATCCACAGATTGTGCAAAGGTCATAATGAAGGGAATACGCAACAACTGTTTACAAGATTTGGATATTCTGTGTGATAATAATTTCCTAGCTGTGTTCAATTATTTATTCAAAAGTTTTGCTATAGACTTTGAACGTAATACTTTCCCACTCCTAGAGTTTGCATCCAAAAAGATTGCGATATCAGACCTAAGTTCTTTTTACCAGTGGATGCTGCAAAATGATGCAGAGCTCGACAGTGATAAAAGCCTTTTCTCCCTGCTGCCTGAGGCTAAGCACCTGGACATAAAGCAGCTCGTAGATCAATGCTGGTACACGCTATCCGAGAGCCCTACTCTGGGTCTGTGGGAGACGAGTGCTCTCAAGTATTATATGGTGGCTCGCGAGCAGCGCTGCGAGGAGATGATGATTTTGATGCTGACTCGCATTAGGACTCTATTCCTTTGGATAGTCGGCACCAAGGAATATTTGATGTTCGATGTCAAGGAGCTCTTGTATATTCTCAAGATGCATACCATATGTGTCAACAGTGAGGATGAGATCTTCTTTTCGGTGCTTCGCTGGATGGAATATAATTGGGAAGAACGCAAGCAGCATGCACTACTTCTATTCAAGGAGGTACGCTTTCGTCAAATGGAAACAGGACTGAGAATGTCCTTATGTACAGAGCAGGAGAATGAATTACTGACGGAGCTATGTGACATGTATCAAATTCTCAAATGGCTAGAGGATGCTCTATTTTTTAATATGAAGATAAAGGACAAGACTCGTCCACGCAATAGGCAGAAAATGTTAAATGCCATTGCAAAATCTGAGGAACGAAATTGGATATATATACCAGGGGTGCCACACCATCACGATATCGAATGTCCGCGCTATCGTCCATTGACTTACGAAACCTTTAAAAAGTTTTTGATAAAGGTGCAAAATGTTGGTAAGAATTTCATGGATCAAGCTTGTTATGTACCGCAAAAATTTTGGTACCAGTATGAGTGTTGCCATGATCTAGCAGGAAAGGATCATAAATTGGGTAAGCCAATACGACCCAAAATGTACAGTAGTGAAGTATTCGAAAAATATGAGTACATAGACGATGACAAGAAACTAACTCCGAAAGAAATGCAAGCCTATTATAAAAGTCAAACTTGGTAAAACGCAGCAGTTCCAGATGTTCTACGTAACTAATTAACTATTGAAATGTATCAATAAATATTGACAGTAAAATGTTGTTCTTGTAGTTTATTCACATTGGGTACATAGGTTATTATAGATGTCTGCAATGTATGTAACATGTAAGTAAAGATGTATATTGGTTTATAACCAAATGATCAGCTTTGAGTCCGCTAGATTTTGCAGATGTGCGTCTATATCTATATAAGTTATGGATCTGAACAAGGGGTGTATCGCATGGATCCAGTGATGCCCAGACAGGCGCTCTGAAGGTTATTTAGATGGGATTTGCTGTAAGCCGCATTTCACCAGACCAACGGCGCAAAGACAATGATAGGTTAGTCGGTTATTTAGTCAGTTAAAATGTTTAGAGAATACTTGTAAAAATGACAAGATTTGATTCTATATAAAACGCAACCCTTATAATTAGCAAAAAATTCCAATAAATTGAGTCATATATGTATACTTACATATTGTAGCTAAGTTTATATATAACATACATATGTACATATTCGCAAGTTTATATGTATGTTCGTCTGCCCGCCCGACTGCTTTGAGTCACCACGTGTGTGTATGGAGTACTTATGTACATGTAGTGTGTATGTACATGCTTAGGTATATAATAAAATAGGTATAAATTGTATTGAAGGCATATGAAAACGCGTAAGCAAACAAACAACGTTGAATTTGTGTTTCCAGGTCATGTTTGACTTTCAAGCCGCTTGGCTTCGTGCCCGTCGGCGTCGTCAGTGTTTATGTAGATGATGAAGATGACCACAATGACAAAGACAAGACCAAAATTTTGCGAAACTTTATGGTTCTTGGATAATAATGAATAATTAAAAAAAAATATTGTCGACTACGCCACCTTGGAGTATATAGACCAACATGCCCTTAACTTTACGAAATCAATCAAAACATGATCGAAGAAACTATTTCTGACTGACCCAAGTATATAATATACAGTGGCATCTTCCTGTAAAATTGTAGACTAAATTGTGATTGCGAATATCGTCACCGGATTGCTCTTCCTATATGCCTTGGTTGCAACTGTTGGTAACTAGCACATGGAAATTTATGTTTTCTTTGGAATGAGGGACGCGTTGGCCAGAATAACAGTTGGCGCTTAACAACAAAACTTTCGGTCAAGTCAAGGACTTTGTCTAAATTCGCATCACTGTTGGAATGGACAAGTATAGCAAGGGGAACAGTCGGGAAATAGCCTTGGGCCCTAGTAGTAAACATTCGTTTTGGCGCTGTAAAGCAGTTCCTAAGATCTTTGGACTTTATGCGTTGGCGATGATAGCTAATTTTGACGGAACAATCGTATCGTTTATATGTACGGTCAAAGAAGCTTCAAGAATCAAGGTATTCAATGCGAAAGGTGAAGGAGGGTTAGATCGTGGAAGGTCCAGGTAGAGGGCACAGAGATCTACCTATGGTGACAAGAAGCTGAGAAGCTTGGTGCAGAGGCACTTAGAGGGATGTTCTACAGAAGAACGTAGACTGGTAAAGGTTTATCTACTAAGCTGTTTGGTGGACAGAGGAGCTCTAGACAGAATGTTGTTAGGAGTAAGATGACTAAGTTGTAGCTTATGCATCGGTTGAAGGACTATATATAGGATACACCACTATATAGCTTTGTTATCATGAACGTGAGAAGGCGTTAGCAGTTAAGTATGGGTGTCTGCAAATTGGGATGTAAAGAAAGTAGTCAACTGGTACAGCACTCAATGGAATGAGGAAATTTACGAGGACCTCAATCAGTGCTCGCAAAATAAATGTGTTCACTGCGGCTTTGAAGAAAGATAATAAGAGAAGGTGTGCGCGATGTAGCTACGCCTGAACGTATGTCCTACATAGGGAAGTAGCCCGGTAGCGGGCTGTCAACTTCCCTGTTTAATGTTATGATGCATATGATTTGGGAATGTTTAACAAAAAAGGGCTCTGTGGGGCAGTTGATTCTTTACGCATAGGCGACTGCGTTGAAACCCTCGAACTCTTTGAGCTGTACGATCACATTGATATAGGCAAGTCCCGAGGCTGCGAAGAACAGAGGAGATCCAGAAAGATAGATCTATGGATTCGTGGATTGAGTTTCTGTTGGAAGAACTGGGTAGATGGTCTTCTAGCTAGTGGTCTGTCGGTATGTCCTGATAGCTGGGTTTCAGCTACCCTCTGGGGTGATTCATATTACTGCACATTCGAGAGCAAATGATTTTGAAATGTTTGAGAAGAAAGTACTCTTGAATTTGTTATCCTTTAAGTGAAGTCAACTGCTACACGACGCACTCTATTAGTTCTAGGACGACATTAACTCAGTTAAGGAAGCTAACATCAAGAAAAAGTGTTCATTGCATATTTCAGAATGACAGATGATAAATCAATAAATTCAGCTCCTGTTGGAAATATCAGGTGATGGGGAGTTCACTAGCTACACTTGGTATGACGTTTGGAGGGATGTCCAACATAAGGAAGTCAACCGGTTAACGAGTTGTGGTTGATGTAAATTATTTTTTTTTTATCCTTTATTGCTACTGCATTCGATTCGGACTAACATTCCGAGATTTTTATGGACAGAGCAGGTGCAGTAAGGAGGATCCGTAGATTCTGCTGCTGTTGGAAGTATCAGGCGGTGGGGGGTTCTTCAGCTCCACGAAGTAGCGACGTTAGGAGAGTAACGGGTAACGGGTTGTTGTTGATGTACAGTATTTTTTTGTGATCCTTCACTGCAACTGAGGTGCGCTGAAAGAAAGATCATAGATCGGTAGATTGTGCTGCTGTTGGAAGTACCAGTTGGTGTGGGGCTCACTGGCTACAGTTGGTACGACGTCTGAAGGGTTGCCCTACATAAGGACATCAACCGGTAATAAGTTCTTGGTGTGAAAAAAAAAAAAATTCTCAAGAGGAGTCGTCGAGTCGCGCGAATTTTCACTCAAGTTTTTAATTAAATACTTGCGAATAATTCACTTAATTGAGTTCAAGTTTAATGCACTTTTTGCGCAGCAATTAAATTGTTTTTATTGTTGTTTTGGCTTTTATAATTCTTTTTGCGCACTACATAAGTATAAGTACTTAGTATAGTATGGAACGCAATCTGGCGGCACGCCGGCGAAGGCATACATATTTACGAGTATATAATGTATATACATATATACGCACCTACACAAACGTAGAGTGATAAACATTAAGCGCTACGTGGACTTTGAAAATCAAAGTAAATATGGCGATGCTACTTGAGTTTTGACACAGTTCGAAATGGTCTCGAACCTGCTAGAAGAATCAATCAGTCCGAACTGTCTAGCTACATACATATGTACATATATCCAAGTGGTAAGTCAAGTTGTACTAGACTATACTATAGAGATATAGTAACAACTATCATAACAATTGGACGCATAGACGGGGGCATAAACAATACAAACATTTTTACCTCTAAATAAGCAAGTATTGGTTGAAGTATACTTATATGTACCTATATGCATTTGTTTGGTAACGGACACGTCTAAAGTTGTAATTGCTCATGGAGTTGTAAATATTGAAACAATATTGGAATTGCGATATCATCGTCGTCACTAGACCTGGCTGCCGTAGCTGTCAAGCACAATATGCAGCATGGAACTGCCCTGACCCCTTACATCCTTATCAAAACTTTTAAACAGGGACTGTGAGTGGCGCAAAAAGGTCAAAAAGGGCGTGAAGCGCTGATTTTTTCCGGGTGGAACTGGTAAACAGCACACAGCCAATGAACCCTATTAAGTGTATACGGATTTCCTACTATTAGCTGAATATTGTTGTTTAGTTTTCATGTGTAAAGAGAACTAGTTCAAATTAAAAAAAAAAGACAAAACGAACAATTTTATGCGAATTCGTTTTTTCGTGCTCCCAAGTCCGATTTTTTTGCTACTGTATGAGTATATTTCCCTTGCTCATTGTTAGCACAGCTTTACATGTTTCGAGGGAAATTATGCACGACTAGGCTATTCCTATTACAGGGGAATTTTTTTTTTTTAAGCAAGACATCAACTATTTAAACAGGACATGCACATTTTTTTAATGCTAGACAATCACCATATAAAAATTCGTTTTGAGTTGATTTAGTAAAAAATGATTACAAATTTTTATCAATAACTATTTAACTGGAAATTGGCATAAATAGTATTTAAGAATATCAAAGCATATTTAAAAAATTATTTCAGTTTAAAATGCGCACAATTTTCAACCTAGTTTGAAAATTGCAACAAAACATTCCTTTTCAAACCACATGAAAAATTCGTTTTGGTGAAATTGTGAGCAGCAAACATTCGGTTTCAAATCGAATCCGAACATTTATTCCGGAGCACTTCCGTTTATATCAATTGGCTAGTTGGACAATTTTTAAAATCATTCCAAACTAAGCCAATCTACTCCAACAAAGGAAGAAAATTGTATTTTTCTTCAAAATTTGTATTTATATTTTTTCCTTTATTTCTAGCTTAAAGTTTATTGCATTTTTAAAATTTTGTGTACAGTTTGTACAGCTTAAAGGAACTAAGAAGATGCATATCGATGTATAGATAAAAAAAAAAAAGTTTCAGAAAATTTCAGTTTTTAAACTTAACGCTTAGTTTATTTTATTTCGTTATTAAATTTTGAATATGAAATTTTCTTAAAATAAAATAAAATTTTCCTAATTTCTTTAAGCATGTTCGCTAAATATGTAAATCACTATTTTTTTAAACACGTCTCTTAGTGCCTCTTTTTATGTGTAAATATTTATCAAATGGATTTTGTGCAACAATTTAAAATTTTTTTTTTTTATTTAATTGAAAATATATTTTTATTCGGCCGGAATACGAAAAACGAAATCGAATAAATTTTGTTCGTTTTCGTTTTTGCGTGCACCCAATTCCGCATTTTTTGTTGTCAATATCTTCCGAAATATCGCTTACTCCTTGTTAGCATAGCGTTGGACCTTTCGATTACTTCATATCGTATACATTTTCGTTTGATTAAAATATTACTAGTATGTTACTCAATATTTTGTCTTTTAACTAAATTTAATAGTATAATAATAAAATTACTTATTTATTCAAATTAACCAAGATTTAGCAATTTTTTTTACAAGGGAAATTTTTTTATCCAAAACATCAACCATTTCTGCAAAAGATGAACCATTTTTTTTATTCAAGACATGACTCATGAGTGTGTATGTGACCGTATGCAAAAAGTCGTTTTGAGTTGTGCATCCTACTTTTTGGGATGAATTAGAAAAAAAATAATTACGAATAAATATCCAACTCGAAATTGGCATAAATATTATAAATTATTTCAAAGTACAAGTAGATTTGATTTTTCAAGCAACAAATTAGTCAAATTCAAACCACATAAAAAATTCGTTTTGGTGAAATCGGGAATAAAGGGCCATAACTACATATAAAAAAAATTCCCTTTTTTGGGATATTTGCTGTACCTTAAGAATAAATATTAAAGAAATTATTTCAGCTTACATTATTTGAACTTTTGAAGCTATTCCAATTCGATTTGATTTCACTTGCAACAAAATAATCGGATTTAAACATAAAAAATTCATTTTGGTGAAATTGGGAGCACCAAACAAGTGGGCTTATTTTAGACTGCAAAAATGATCCTGATGATATTTTTATTTTATGAAATTTTTGTTTAAAACTTTTTTAAAGAAAATTCGAATTTTTTTTTTTAAATTGATAACTTTTTGAGTATTTTCTCTCTAACAACTGGATGTTCATGGTATGGACTTGGCTCAACGAATTAAAAGTATGCAACCAGTTTATAGTAGGGTAGCCTTATCAGTAAAAAAAAAAAAATACGCACATCTGATTAAACTAACCATATGTAACATAGTTCCTCGAAACAATGTGTAGCCCTACTAATTAATCAGTTTTGACAGCTCATTTATTAAGTAAATTAAGTTTTAGCATTTTTTCCACACAAGTCTAACTTAAACTTAAATGCAATATGAGTTTTAATGACGTACCAAAAAATATGTTCCCCTATTTTGGTGGTTGGAAACAAACAATTGTACTAGGTATAGGTACTATCTATAGCGCCACTCTCTGACCAAATCATAGTTCAATGCGTCATTTATGGTCATGAGTATTAGTAATGGTTCAGTTTAAAATAAAAAAAACGAATACAAAAAATCGCATCAAATCAGCATTTAAGCGACATAGAAACTTCTTATCGCCAGTTCACAGCTTCAGAGATTAGCACTGGCAACAAAAATCCGGGCAAAAAATTGACTGAAACGTATGGACCGAAATACTAAACATATAGTACTTACTATATATGAGCTGGGTTCAAGTTCAATGATGAGGATTAGTCGAAGAACATTGGTTCGTAGTAGTTTCGTACGCTGTGCCTGTAATCGGTCAGTCACATGCCTTCCCTAGACTCTAGACAACGTACAGACGAAGTCCAATAATTGGGCGCGTGGATCCCTGATAAAGCAAAAGTGGATCTTGTTGCGATGTTGTTAGTCTGGTGCTGGCTGGGGGAACTTGCCTATGCTCTTATAGAGGTTATGGCTTGATAACATTTCGAGATTTTGTATTTAACTTATGCATAGGGATTGGAAGCTATTTGAAGTTGTACCGTGACTTCAGCAAGCTACAGGATACAGGATTCGGTCTTAGGGGGGGTTCTTCACTTCGAAGTGTATATATGTCAGAGCTTGCAAAAGACTGTCTGGACGCGAAAAACCCCCGTGCATCCAAACATAATTTGGGAAGAGTTCTCTATCTTACATCCATACCTTAAAGAAAATTGGAGACTAGCCTGATTCAAGTAAACAAACAATGTTCCATGTAACTCAACTAAAACTACCCCAGATACTTAAAATTTAACTAGCTGTAGAATTTTTGGGCTACCTGGGAGCATAACTGTTCCCCAGTCGTTAGAAGCAAGTAGGGTTAGTTAGGGATCGGACTTGTTAAAAAGTTAAGAGCTAGCATGAAACGCAATAAATACCCAGTGTGGCAGGAGCGCCATGCTAAGATACTTTAGTTTGTTTCAGGAATCGGACTAGCTGATGAGATTTAGGGTAAGCAGGGAGTACAATGGATTCCCAGCCTCGCAGTGCATTCGTCTACGCTTATTATTGGTCCGTGCTGATGAGATCCAAATGAAGTCTTTAGTAACTTCTACGATATCATCCCAGAGTTTGTGGGTTCGAGTCCCACGTAAAGAATGGTCCTGCACTTTCCACTTTTCCTATTGTCCTAATTTTTCATGACCATTCTATATCCTTATCACTTACTACCATTATCGGTATCACAACGGGCCTATTCTTGGCCAAAGTGAGTTGGGACTACCTCGATAGCACTTTTATGCGATAGAAAGCAGGGATGATAGCTGGTAAAGGGCCATATCGTCGGGTCAACTTTCTTAAGGACATAACAAGGTATATATGCAGTTTTGTAGGCAGTCCGTCGGCGTGATGAGTTGGCGGCTGGTACAGATCTATTGCTTGATTAGAAACATTATCAGGCATATCCTTAGAATAGTAACTCCCTATACTAATACATTGAGATATTTTTTGCTTATCCCGCAATTTGATGGAAAATCTGACTCAACTGAGCTGAAAAACCCTGCAAAGACCCTATGGATCCATGGCCATTTATTTACACTTCTAAGAATCCCATCTGCAGCGCTGCACTTTGTCTTAACCAGATGACGTAACTGCTTGGCTGGCATTTCTACAATCTAACCAATAAAATCATATTGCAAATTCATTGAGTAATTATTTCAGACAACAACCATACAAAAAATTTGAAATACTTGGAATCGATAATAAATAATATACATCATAATAAGCAGTGTCTGTATATAGTAAATACAATATTTAGGTTGTAGTATATGATGTGCTAGTCACATGCAGCCATAATCAAAACAAAGAAATTTTGTAAAAAACATTGTGATTTTTTTTGTTTTCGTCAAAATGCTTTACAGTTGAAAATCTTCTTCACTTTTTTCTTTTTTTTGGTATACCCCAAAATCAAAATCAACATCAAGGTCATATGCGCTCCAATCTATGGAGCAAGTGATGCAGGTTATCAGCATTTGATGGATTCGTAAAGTACCTATACATATATAAGTTATATGCATACATTGTGTTTACATATATACATATGGCACCATAGCCATAGCTGCGATAGAGTCCGAAGCACTGTTGCTTGGATTTATGGTATCCTTTTTGCTTGGTAACTTCTAATTTGGTACCGAACATGGGACTTTGTTCGCTGGCAGTTCGGCTGTGTCTATGTGATCAGCCGAAGCATGTTCGGTCCGTGCAGGCTAAGGCTGCACATGCCTACATACAATTTGCCTTTTGCTATAATATAAACCAGATTTAAGAGCTGGCTTCCTTGTAATCTGCGCTGATCAGTTCCATTCCAATACTTTCAATATGTTTTTCCCAACATTTGTGTATTTCGTCATTAAATAATTGGAAAAACTTTTTCGTTTATGTAAAATTCCAACAAAAGATTGAGATTGTAATCGGAAAATGCCAAAACCGACAACACTCTATACGGGTAATACGCATCTTTGGGTAAAAGAACAAAAAATTGAAATCGGAAATTGACAAATATTATGAAGTTCTATGCAGCAGATTTAGTTCCATAGGCGCTGCTATAGGCGCTGCTGCTCAAAGTTGTTGGCGTCCACCATCTGATCTCCAATATTTATAATTTCAGCGCAACAAATTTGGGTTTACGATTGCAACTCTGTTGCCCTAGTGCAGCCTAAGTCTTCCCTAGCTATATTATGTCATAATTTTAAATTATTTCTACTCACGAGACTCTGGCGACTAAGTGTAAAAACCCATTTCAAGCGTCAATTAGGGTTTAAGGCAGTGGCGTATCCAGAGGGATGTGCTTGTGGTACGGTTTTGCCCCCTTAGTTACATATCCCTCATATCTTATCAACGTCACTCTAATAATAAGCCTAAGCAGTAGGTCCTGCAGAAATCTCTTCCATTCTTTCAGTGTAAGCAGTTTGCTCACACAGAGTAGTTAGGGAAAAAACAAACACTACCAGCCTATTCTTAGACCCCGTACCACCCAGGCAAAGTGTCCTGCCTAGGGCATCTTGCATTGCATGTTCTGGGCGGTCTCTACTCTAACACCTGGTTTATTTACGATAGGCCACTTGAATGTCCTGTCGCCTAATCAGGACAGACTCTGCTCTGTTTATTCTATAGAATAGGATCTACCAGACTATTCTACCCTACCACCCAGGCAAAGTGTCCTGTCCGATCTTTACTCTAGCCTTTACTCTTTTTTCCGGTCGCCTTTCTACTTAGGAGAAAAACAGGAACTACCAGCCTATTCTTAGACCACTACCCCACAGACAAAGTGTGCTGCCTCTACCCTGCCGCCTCTCTATTCCATTCTGGGTACGAAACAAATATTTAAATCATCCTTGTAATTCGATAAGCCCATAAAAATGAGGGGTTTTTGCTAGTTTATAAACACCCAGAAAAATTTGTTTCGGGAACTGCCACTGCTCTCCGCCTTAGATAAGCTAGGTTCGTTAACTGTCCCCACGTGCGACATGACAAGAATCTAGAATTCAGTCAGGTGCCGATGTGTTGATAAGTTCCGGTTACTATATGCCACCTCTCGCAACTACTTACTTTCAGACTATGAGCTATGACTTAAGATTTCGGCGTCAAAATATTAGCATCCTGCAGATAAGTGCGCCATTGCTTAGCTTATATATAGACAGTGCTTTATAATATATACATAAGTATGTCTAGATTTATTTATTTTTTATTATGATTGGTACGTTCATCAACTAATTAGACCCACGCTGTCACATAAACTCGCATTCTAAGTCTATGTATAAGGCAAATCTGTGTGTGTATCTGTTTTTTGATATGTAACTGTGTGTGTGTGTGTGTGTCGCGCTTTGTCGCGCGGCAACGAGACGACGCTCGATCGTTTATTAGATAGATTAATTAACAAATATTTAAGGCAACAACAAGAAGACTTGTCTACAAAGACAACAACAGCCAACTTGAGTGCTACCAATTCATACATATGTATATATGTATATAAAGCTACAATGTATGTATATAGAAAGCAGCGACGTTTGCGTCGCTGTCAACACTCGATACACCCCACCCAATGCAAAGCCAGCTACCTTTGATATGAACAACGACGGCGGCGACGACGCCGACGACCACGACGACGCTTTAGCTATAGCTATAAGCCATAGGGCTTCCAGCCTGATAATCACACTTATATTTAGAGGAGTCGCAATGCCTGGCCACAGTTCCCCAGAAGACGCGCTACGTGCTGCAAGCTCCCAAACACTGCGAGCCATATACATAGAGGGATATAAGCATTGCTGCACTTGACTTGACATTATATACTAGAAAAAATCAGAGGATTCATAGATATACACACACACACACACACACCACCACCACCACCACACATATACAGCATGAAGCTGGAGAGACAAGCCACCGAGCCGCCAAAATATCTTAATGAGAGCTTCTTCAAGGCCGCTTTGGAGGATGGCTTGCGTGACATGCGCGTAGATATCAAAAAGATCATATTCGCCGAATCTAATGGCGGCGGTGAGAACTACTGCAGCAAGATCTATCGTGCCAAGGCCTTGTATCGCAGCAGCAAACGTCAGCTGGATCAGGAGCTGGCGCTAATTGTCAAGAGTATTGCCATAACGCCAGCCACACAATTTCTAGACGAGCTGGCCGTATATTTGCGTGAAAAGATCTTCTATTTTGATGTGCTGGGCAAATTGGAGGTGCTCATTGGTGATGGCTCCAAATTTGGTGCCAAATGTTTGTACACCACACGCGAGCCCATACAAACGATTGTCTTCGATGATCTAACACAGTATGGCTATAAGCTGGCCAGCCGCCAGAATGGCCTGAACGAGGAGCACTGTTTGGTGATATTAAAGAAATTGGGCAAATTTCATGCGAGCTCCATGGTGCTGGCCGAGAAGGTGAGTAAGTTATATATTAGCAGCATTTGTTATCAGCGTAGCAGACAAAGTTTATATCGCACATACAGGAACCCAGCGTACGGGAGCACTTTAGAAGCGGCATGCTGGACGAGAACTACATACGCACCAATGAGAGATTTATCAATTTCATGACATTACAGCTGAATACGCTGGCCAATTTGGTGGCCAAATGGCCGGGCTATGAGCAATTGGCGGATAAATTATTTCGCCATTGTGACAATATAAAAGAGAATCTGGTTATGACCGGCCGTCCCATAGCCGGTGAAATCACAGTGCTCAATCACGGTGATCTCTGGGTCAATAATTTCATGTACAAATACGACGATGACCAGCCAACCAAGCCCATTGACGCCATATTTGTAAGTCTGGCGCACACCAACTTGCTTATTGATGATATGCTATAATATGTTTATAATTATATTTTAGGTGGACTTTCAGAACAGCTTCTTTGGCAGTCCGGGCTGCGATATAAATTTCTTTTTAAACAGCAGCGTACAGCTGGACGTGCTCATCAATAGACGTGAGTTTCTCATACAGAACTACTATGCGGCGCTGCGCGAGAGTCTGGAAAGCATGCACTCGGAATTTATACCCACATATGCGGATATACTGCATGAGATCAGAGCACGTGAGCTTTATGGCTTTTTCTCCGCGTATGCCTTTCTGCCCATGGTTACAATGAAAAAGGAGGACTCTTATGATATCAGCATTGAGGCGCTAACAGATCTGGATTTTGCCAGAAAAAAGGTACAGCTTATGTTCTCCTCCAATCCGCGCACAACGCACACGCTGCGCTATGCGCTCCGAAGATTCGATGAGCTGGGCATATTTGATTGATGGCTGGGCACAGTTGGCAATTATATTATTTATAATCTGTACATGGAATCATTTTTTTTTTGCTTGTAATTAAGTTTATCCCATTGTTTTTTTTTTTGTATATAATTTAAGCGCACTTTTTTTTTTTTTTTAAATAATACATGCAAGTTTTATACAATAATCTGTGCTGTCTTATGTCTACAGGGATGCTTGCTCCTGGCCAGTCATTGTTTGTCAATATTCATGTATAGGGTTGTTCGTTCAGTATCTGACCTAAAAGAGCGGCAATCACAGCTACAGCCTCTCTAGCCATGTCTTCATACTCAGGCAAACTTGCAACAACGCTGGATGTATCTAGGGCAGCCATTGCTCCAACAAGAGCTGCAGGCTGGCATGCAGCTTCTGGCAAGCCATCATCTTCTTCATCTTCTTCATCCTGCAAGCTCAAATCGAGTTCAATGAACGACATTTCACTATCGTTATCATCACTTAACATAGCTGGGTTCGAAGTTGAAGAGATTTCCTGATCAAGCAACTGTTGCAACTTAGGCTTAGTTGCGTCCGAAGCTTCAGTCTGGCCTGTAGCTGCCGGCAAGCCATCGTTGCCCAAACGTTGATCCAAGTTGCCTTTAGATTCACCCTTAATGGCAGCCAATTGTTCGTCTAGTAATTGATGCAATACATCTGAGATGCCGCTGGGACCATTTAGTTTAAATCCCAAAGATTTTAACAAAACATCATTGGTGGCATTATGGCCGTGGTTTTTGTAAGCGTCCAGAACGGCACGTCTTCCGAGCGCACCATAGTCAAAGGAAGACTGCAACGTGTAGTGTGTTATGAGTAAGTTCTTTATTATTGGTAGGAAACAAAACTTAAAACTTACCCAGTCCATATTTTTAAAACTGGAGTATACCTCAAGGTTGGGCACGCAATTCTTAGTGCATTCAGCGTCTTTCTTCTCTGGATTCACTGCCATAACGAAACTTGTACGATTTGAAACCGAAAGCCTTGTTTATTCGTAGAAATGTTTTCTATTTGTGTCGACAAGTTGATAGACACAGATTAGGAAGACAGTTTTTTCACAGCTTGTTCAAAGCTGGCAAACACTGTAGTTATCGATATTTTTTTTTTCCATGTGGCCATGTTGAGTCAGCTGCAAAAGCATGACTTGGCATTACAGTTTTTTTAAGGCTGGCAAACACTGGATTTATCGATATATTTGTTTCTCAATGTTGACTCAGCTGCTAAGAATGACTCGGCTACTGTGATGACAGTTTGTTTAAAGCTGGCTGGCAAACACTGGAGTTATCGATAATTTTGTTTTATTAGCAAGGTCAAGCAGTTATAGTAGAATGACTCGCATATTCGCTTGAGGTTGGCGACTGCTTATAAGGATGGCAAACACTGGAGCTATCGATATTTTTTTCAGAAAATTATCAGAAAATAAACAAAGTTACGCAGTTGCATAATAATGACTTGGATATTTAACAACATTTTTTAGCAGCAGTTTCCAACATTTTCTAGCCGCTCGCAAAACAGAGCTACCTACATCACTTACAGACTGAAGTCGAAATGCAGTAGACCTATAGGTCTGGTTATGCATTCTCCAGAAGTTTTTTTATGCATATACATATGTACAGGATTCTTTAGAGATGCAGTCACTGTCCCTACGACGCCTTTTACGGAGCTATTTTGGTTTCCCTTGAAGTCTCGCTGGAGCCGAGTATAAGTGAAAGAAGTTGGCGATGCCAGATCTGGACTTTCTGCTTTGTCATAAACTACCTCGCCATTAGCGCACAAACTTGCCATACCAAAGTCTTGGGTGATAATTTTCGCTCGAGATTTTGCTCTAACTTGGATCGCAACAGCACTTCATAACAGAGGTTCATGGCAATCGCCGTTCCCCACTACTACGCCCCGTGTGTCCGACCAGCCTTTATTATTCCGTCAGAAATTCAGTTCTACTACTTTTTGATCCTACCCTGTATGTGCCCTACTGTGCCGGACATCGAACGAATGAAGGCCTTAAAAAACGGCTGGTGTTCAGACCGGTTCCCACGGCTCAGCCGCTTCAGTAATGCGCAGTTCTTATCTCAAGATTGGGTGATTGAAAAAAAAAAAATGCCAGCAACTGAAGCGGTACCCGACTATGGCTTTCTGAGATTTTGATAGCATCAAATGTATTTCAGTCTATAGTATTAATCTATGTACATACTAAGCTTAATTTTTATGTTTTAGAAATTTTTCGCTTTTTAAAGGTTAATGAGCTTTAAAAAGCAAAACAAATTTTTACATTATTGCGATTATATATTTAAAGATTGTATTAAATGCTCGTTTTTCAAGGGAATAAAATATCCGTATTGTAGGGGACTTCCGACTGTACCTTGTACATATTTACATACTTATATGTATATAGTATAATGCTGAGTTGTATACAGACTGCGCTTTAATTAATGTAAATGAATGAATTAAAGTCGCCCAAAACAACTGCGTCTGTCTAGCCTAGAATGCACTTCAATAAACCTTATGTAGCCTATATACTAATAATATAATATTAATAAATTAAAATTATGTGTAAGACAACTTTAGTTTGGAGTATGCAGATTTTTTGGAGACATCCTTTGTGTCTGCTTATCACAAGACTTTCGTCCAAACTGTAGCGAAAAATTCCAAAAAAAATCCAAAACGATTGGTGATACGGAAACGTCGGGCGAAGAAAAGCTAAGGATTTGAGACGAGAAACAGGAGAGCCTAATTCCCTAGCTTATATGGTAACAGACGAACATCCGGAGCCTAGCGGAGTCAATACTGTTTATTTAGGTATAAACCAACAATCTATAATAACCTATGTACCCAATGAGTGCAAAAGAATCAACTACAAGAACAACATTTTACTGTCAATATTTATTGATACATTTCAATAGTTAATTAGTTACGTAGAACATCTGGAACTGCTGCGTTTCACCAAGTTTGACTTTTATAATAGGCTTGCATTTCTTTCGGAGTTAGTTTCTTGTCATCGTCTATGTACTCATATTTTTTGAATACCTCACTGCTGTACATTTTGGGTCGTATTGGCTTACCCAATTTATGATCCTTTCCTGCTAGATCATGGCAACACTCATACTGGTACCAAAATTTTTGCGGTACATAACAAGCTTGATCCATGAAATTCTTACCAACATTTTGCACCTTTATCAAAAACTTTTTAAAGGTTTCGTAAGTCAATGGACGATAGCGCGGACATTCGATATCGTGATGGTGTGGCACCCCTGGTATATATATCCAATTTCGTTCCTCAGATTTTGCAATGGCATTTAACATTTTCTGCCTATTGCGTGGACGAGTCTTGTCCTTTATCTTCATATTAAAAAAGAGAGCATCCTCTAGCCATTTGAGAATTTGATGCATGTCACATAGCTCCGTCAGTAATTCATTCTCCTGCTCTGTACATAAGGACATTCTCAGTCCTGTTTCCATTTGACGAAAGCGTACCTCCTTGAATAGAAGTAGTGCATGCTGCTTGCGTTCTTCCCAATTATATTCCATCCAGCGAAGCACCGAAAAGAAGATCTCATCCTCACTGTTGACACATATGGTATGCATCTTGAGAATATACAACAGCTCCTTGACATCGAACTTCAAATATTCATTGGTGCCGACTATCCAAAGGAATAGAGTCCTAATGCGAGTCAGCATCAAAATCATCATCTCCTCGCAGCGCTGCTCGCGAGCCACCATATAATACTTGAGAGCACTCGTCTCCCACAGACCCAGAGTAGGGCTCTCGGATAGCGTGTACCAGCATTGATCTACGAGCTGCTTTATGTCCAGGTGCTTAGCCTCAGGCAGCAGGGAGAAAAGTCTTTTATCACTGTCGAGCTCTGCATCATTTTGCAGCATCCACTGGTAAAAAGAACTTAGGTCTGATATCGCAATCTTTTTGGATGCAAACTCTAGGAGTGGGAAAGTATTACGTTCAAAGTCTATAGCAAAACTTTTGAATAAATAATTGGACACAGCTAGGAAATTATTATCACACTGAATATCCAAATCTTGTAAACAGTTGTTGCGTATTCCCTTCATTATGACCTTTGCACAATCTGTGGATTATTTATTCGTTAGTTGGGTTTGGGTTGTCCGTATTTTTCGTATGAATGACGCAACTTACCCAAGTTATGATTTATATTCTTTAGGGTATATTTCGCCAAAGATTGTTGCATCATTACGGCCTTGGTTAGATAGCCTTGCCCATAAAAAGTGCAAGGAGCACGCAAATGCGTTGGACATATCTCCTTAGCTATATCCCCACATTCACCTAGATCACCGAAACTATAATTTCTTTGTTGGACTTTACCAGCGCCATCTCC
The DNA here is from genome assembly GCA_949987675.1 of Chymomyza fuscimana. NCBI lineage: Eukaryota > Metazoa > Arthropoda > Insecta > Diptera > Drosophilidae > Chymomyza > Chymomyza fuscimana. Next base: position 40,460,675 of record OX465090.1, read on the forward strand.
GACCAAACCACTTTTCTTGGAGGCTTCACCCAAATGCAGCTTAGACTCAATCGAAAGTGGTGAAATATTGCGAACGAAATCATCGTCCTTGACGGTCTTTGCCATGTTTTCGATATCCGTAGATAAAGCTGTGTACGGTTCGGCGTAGGGATCTAAATACCAAAGGGGCAGCGTGATACTTATGTTTGGTATTTCCAGTTCATCCTCCGAATCGGAATGGTCGTCAATCATAGCTCGATTATTTTCCATTTTGCGAAAGATAATATGTTACTTTTTGGAAAACTTTTCAAGACAAAATGCGAAAGCAAAAAATGTGTGCTGTTGCTATGCAGACGATTGACGTTTAATTGATAGCTTACTAGAGATGCAGCACCTGCTTAGATATTAAAATAAATCGATAAAATTCATATGCAAAGCGATTATTATTCGGCTATTGATGAGAATCAAGAATAATAAGGGAAATACTTTTTCGTATATGTATTTCAGTAATAGATAGACAATAGACTGTAATAACATTTTGTCATGAAAAATAAGTTGCCATTTAAATACGTGCAATTGTGACGTCATGTCAATTTCGTAGTATTGTAAAACCATACTATGCCATACCATATAATGGAATCCATTTGCGTTTTGCGTATGTAATGTGGAAACGATTTTTTATGGTGGCTCAATAAGTTATGTATATTTATATACATACCATTCTTCTTATTAATTTCTTATTATGAAAAAGTTTTGTGTAGTCGAATCTAGGGTTACCAAATAATCGCTATGCTTATGAAGTTTATCGATTAATTTTAATATCTAAGCAGGTGCGTCTCTAGTAAGCTATCAATTAAACTTCAAACGTCTGCTTAACAACAGCACACATTTTTCCTTTCGCATTTTGTCTTGAAAAGTCTTCCAAAAAGTAACATATTATCTTTTGCAAAATGGAGAATAATCGAGCTAGGATTGACGACCATTCCGATTCAGAGGATGAACTGGCCATGCCAAACATAAGTATCACGCTGCCCCTTTGGTATTTAGATCGCTACGCCAAGCTGCGTTTGGGTGAAGACCCCAAGGGTAGTGGTTTGGTCGGAGATGGCGCTGGTAAAGTCCAACCAAGAAATTATAGTTTCGGTTATCTAGGTAAATGTGGGGATATAGCTAAGGAGATGTGTCCAATGCATTTGGACGCTCCTTGCACTGGTTATGAGCAATGCTATGTAACACAGGCTGTAATGATGCACCAATCTGTGGCGAAATATACCCTTATGAATATAAATGCTAACTTGGGTAAGTTGCGTCATTCATACGAACAATACGGACAACCCAAACCCAACTAACGAATAAATAATCCACAGATTGTGCAGAGGTCATAATGAATGCAATGCGGAACAACTGGTTACAAGATTTGGAGATTCAGTGTGATCTCGTAGATCAATGCTGGTACACGCTATCCGAGAGCCCTTCTCTGGGTCTGTGGGAGCTGAGTGCTCTCAAGCATTATATGGTGGCTCGCGAGCAGAACTGCATGGAGATGATGATATTGATGCTGACTCGCATTAGGAAACTATTCCTTTGGATAGTTGCTACGAATGAATTTTTGAAGTTCGATATCAAGGAGCTGTTGTATATTCTCAAGATGCATACCATATGTGTCAACAGTGAGGATGAGATCTTCTTTTCGGTGCTTCGCTGGATGGAATATAATTGGGAAGAACGCAAGCAGCATGCACAACTTCTATTCAAGGAGGTACGCTTTCGTCAAATGGAAACAGGACTGAGAATGTCGTTACGTACAGTGCAGGAGAATGAATTACTGGCGGAGATATGTGACATAGAACAAATTATGAAGTGGGTAGACGATGATGATGATGACATGGAGATAAAGGACAAGACTCGTCCTGAGGAACGAAATTGGATATATATACCAGGGGTGCCACACCATCACGATATCGAATGTCCGCGCTATCGTCCATTGACTTACGAAACCTTTAAAAAGTTTTTGATAAAGGTGCAAAATGTTGGTAGGGAGTTCATGAGTCAAGCTTTTTATGCACCGCAAAAATATTGGTACTCGTATGTGTGTTGCCATGATCTAGCAGGAAAGGATCATAAATTGGGTAAGCCAATTCGACCCAAAATGTACAGTACTGAGGTATTGAAACGATATGAGTATAAAGATGATCTCAGGGAACTAACTGCGAAAGAAATGCAAGCCTATTATAAAAGTCAAACTTGGTAAAACGCAGCAGTGGCAGATGTTCTACGTTAACTAATTAACTATTGAAATGTATCAATAAATATTGACAGTAAAATGTTGTTCTTGTAGTTGATGTATGTTGGTTTACAGCAGTTGTCGGCACGGCCCTATTCCATGTGCCTTTGATTCACACATTCTGTGTTATTAACCAAAGGCATGCATGTGGGCGCATTGCTTTACCTTATGAATTATACCATGACTTTACTCTACCTTGTTAATTCTACCATGATGTAAGCCTGCCGGCTGGAGCGCTCTAATTTTGTGAGAGTAAAAAAGCAAGAGTCAGCGTCGCAATACGTCACGCGGCAGAGAATATTCAATACAAAGAAAAAAAAATGCATATGTATATTTTGCCGACCACTGCTTTACAGGATAATAAATAATGACGATATGGAAGCCATTTTTTTGAAAAATTAATATTCAAATATGGCGTATACCAAGTATAGCATACCTTTGGGAGGCACATTAAAAATTGGCAGCTCTCATATGAAGCAATTTATAGCATACTTTTGGGCTATCTTTTTCAGTAGAGATCTGGATTGCTGTATCCGTTGGTAAATCGGCGTCTTATATGGTATTTGGGACGTACTCATTTCTGTGTAATATGACTCGATATTGCTTATTGTTCTTGAAAAAGAGTTAAATTGAAACATTATGTGCTTTGAATTTCTTTTACACATCTATTGAAAGGATCTCCTCAAAGACTTATTCATAACTTTGTAACTTAATGCAAAAACATTTTGAGAGCACGAGAACAACAAAAGAGATTTATTTATTTATTTAATATTGTAGCTTAGAATTAATTCTATGGAACAAAAGTAGTTTAAAGCCAGAGCAACATAGGCCTTCAGGCTGGGTGGTATATACAATTGCGTAACATATGTTTTTTTTTTTTTTTTATCACAAAGAGTAAGTTATATATAATTTATTTTTTAGATTTGATTTACAAAATTTAATTTAGACATTAGATCTATAAAGTGGCTTATGTTTTTTTGGGAAGTGTCTGTGAGAAGTATATTTAAGGGCGGAATGTTAAAGGAATTACAGATAGTTTGGATGTTTTGGCAGTTTTGGCAGTTTTGGGTTAAATGTTCTATTGTAAGGTTGGGTAGATTGCATAAAGGATAGCTAGGGGGCACCGTTTTATTGAGGATGTGTTCATTTGTGAGTTTTGTGTGTGCCAGTCGGAATCTTGTGTATGTATTGTATTGCATGTCTCCTGTTTGTTGGGACTGGAATTTTGATAGCTTTTCTAGTTGGGTTAATAAGTTTATAGTAGTGGGTGTATCCTAGCCAATGTTCTTCTAGCGCACGAGTGCATTCGGAGTTTACGAGCCTGTTTACGTCTTTTTTGGTTATTGAGTTGTGTAGCATTAGAGGGGCGAGTGTCGCTGCTTTTGCTGCTTTATCCGCTAGCTCGTTTCCGGAGATTCCCATGTGTCTAGGTGTCCAGGTGAGCCTGATTTTCTTGTTTTGGGAAGAGATTATATCTCTAATTTGATTTATGGTGGGTTCATTATGGTTTATATTTTTTATAGCTTTCAGCGTTGAGAGTGAGTCAGTGCATATTACGTGTTTAAGTCTTGTAGTTTTTGCAGCAAACTTTATGGCACCTAGTATAGCTTCCGCTTCCGCCGTAAAAATTGATGCGTAGTGTGGTGTTATAACTGACTTAATGACCTGATTTGTCTCCGAAACTACGCTGAAAGCTGTTGTGTGCTTTGTTTTTGAACCGTCTGTGAACAAAAAGTTCCAGTCGGCAAATTCCTCTTTAATACTATTAAAGGCTGCGATATATTTCTTTTTGGGCGTGTTTTCTTTATTATACTGGGCAAGTTGCAGGTTAATTGTTTGGGCTTTGATGAACCAAGGAGGTAGCTTTAATATATATTTTGGCTTTGGTGTAATGATGACTCCAAGTTTTGTGGCTGTGTTTAAAATTAGTTCGAGAGTGGATGCAATTTTGGTTTTTCTTTTTCGTTTAAGACGGTTTGTTAGTGCTGCGTACAGTGTGGATCCAAACGTGTTATTTAATCTTTGATTCGAATCTAGTTTTTAAATCTGGGAGTCCGGATTCACCAAGAAGATTATGGATAGGCGTAGTCCTAAACGCTCCAAGGGACTGTCTAATGGCAGAGTGGTAAGGAGTGGATAGTTTTTGTATGTTAGACTTGCTTGTTGTCCCGTAGACACAGAGGCCGTAATCTATTTTTGAGAGTTTGTGTTACATTTTAGCTTAAAACTGGGGTGTGTGTGTGTGTGTGTCTTGAAAAATACTACCGCTGGTAGCTTTTCACGAAATTTATTATTTTTGGACCTAACTTCCAATTTTGTAGTTGTTGTATTATGCTGTGTATGCCGACACTATCAAAGGCCTTTTCCATGTCCAAGGAGAGAATAGAGATGTGGTTTCGCGTAGATAGGTTATTACAAACATATTCATCAAGAACTAAAAGAGGGTCAATTGTGCATCTTTTTTCTTTGTATGCATATTGATTTTTCGATAAAAGCTTTTCTAGGTCAAGGAACCACATAATTCTTTTTGAGATAATTTTCTCAAGGAGCTTAGATACACATGACAGTAAGGATATGGGACGATACCCATTAATGCTACTTTTTGGTTTATTGGGTTTGCTTATAGGGATAATTGTGGCTATTTGCCATTGTTGCGGAATAATGCTAGAATCGAAAATTTTATTGTATAGTTCTGTTAATTTGTTTTTTCCTGCTTGGGGAAGTTTCTTTAAAATTTCGTAAGGAATATTATCGAAACCAGGCGTATTTCCGCGGAGAGCATTTAGCCAGCTTTCAAGTTCTAATATAGTTATTGGAGACTCTATTAATTTTGCTTTTAGTCTTGGAAAATAGTTTAAGGAATTGCCGCATACATGTTGTTGCTTGTTTAAATTAAACGAGGCAAAGAAATTTGAGTCCTTCGAGTAATCGGACCGAGTTTGGGCAAAGGTATCTGCAATTTGTTTTGAATTAGTTATGTTTCCCGTGCTGGATTCAATGGCATGTATCTAAGTGTTTTCCACGTTTCGTTATTGGAAGAAGATCCCCATAGGGTATGCCAAACATTTGAAGTCTCCTAGAATAAGTATTGGTTTGTCAAGAGATTCTATAAGATCGTGAAGGTCTTGCTCGGTGAAACGGTCGCTTGGCGAAATATAAAGATTTAATATTATGAAAGTAATTTCTCATTTTATTTCAGCAGCCATAGCCAATATTTTGGAGTTTAAATGAATTATTTTATGTTCCAAAGACTTGGAAACGAGCAGTCCTATTCCTCTGCTTGCTTTGGTGCAGAGTGGATCAATATCAGTGGAATGTTTTATCATCGTTTTGTAGGTGTGTCTCTTGTAATACTATGATCGTTGGCTTATATTTATTAAGTAAAAGAGCGAGACTTAAGTATTTATCTTTATATCCATTGATATTCCACTGTATTGTTGTAATTGTCATAGTGCGAGTTGTTGAGCTTGTACCTTTTTGTGTACATATATACATTTTTTATTTTTTTAAAAGAGTTTTGTTTTGTATTGTAGTCTCTTACTAATATCATCTTTCTCTTTCCCTGCATCATTGCAAGTGATTGCTAAGAGAAGCTGCGAAAAAAAAGAGACAAGAGTTACAGTTCCGCGTTATCTCTGATGTCATCATCACTATCAGATAGCTCTGTAATGGTCTGATCGTGATGTAATGAATTTTACAAGCTGGTTCAATTTTTGCATGGTAGCTATATGAATAAGTGGACTAATTTTGATCAAACTTCACACAAATGTTAAGTCTATAGCGAAATACAACTGACAAAAATTTGCTCGCAATATTTAAAAAAAAGACACATGCTTCTAACATGTATTTATGTGATTTTAAGCGTTGTATACGAGTTCAAGCATATGTGTGAAGTTTGATCCAAATTGGACTATTTCATATTTCTATTTTAAGAGAGATACGAATAACACAGCTGCGCATTGCGTGACCTTATCGTTGTTGGATCATGATAGTATTTGTTAACATTTTTTTCTATTGTAAGTTTTAATTTTTTATATTTCGCGAACAAATTCATGCTATTTGCATTTTTTTTTGGGTCTAACATTTGTGAGACATGAGTCAAAGCATAATTTCTCTCTTTGCGCAATTTTCTGCAGCTCTCTCATTTTATTTTTACTGCACTCATAATCTTATTGACTGTACATAGGTAAGATAGACCATACTTTATATATTTACTGACAGGTTGTACATCAAAAAATTGTATTGTATAGTTAGAAGTGAATGCAGTCCTGGAGACCGCTAATTGCTCGGATTTTTTGATGAAGCAGTTTGTTGAATCCATTGGCATAAAACTGAAAAAGGATTTGCATAAACTATGCAAGACTTTATTTAAAACTTCATCATAAACGATGTCTAGATCAAGATGCAAACTATCATATCCTGACAGTGATAGTTTGTAGGGACAGCCAAATATGATTAGAATGTTTCGTTCAAAGCTTTTCTTATGATCTATTTTTGCTAGGTCTGCATCTGTGTCACCTGTTACAATGAAACTTAACTGTTGCATGCCACTGGAGCTGACTTTGAAAAATGCTGATCTCTAATTCCCGACATGCAATTAATGTAAAAATTCGCATTATAGAAATATAAAAAAGAACTTACCTGCTTACTTGTCTTATTTCTAAAGACAAACAGCCTTATGGTGAGCGTAGGGACAAAAAAGAGACTGACTGGGCAAGTTTCTGGATAACTTACTGAGCTAATGATGAGAAATCGTCTGACGCCAGTGACAAATGTACAGAGAGACAGAGAGACACAGCTAAAGTCAATGCCAGCGATGCACTCTGTAATATAAGCGTGACAAAGCTTGCGGCAATCATGAGAATCGCTTAAAGGAACCTTTATTACCTATTGTGGCTTTAGCGCATATTCAATTCTCACGAGAAATTACAAGGATACAAAAATTTGCATAAAAACCGTAGCTTTAAATTTTGGAAATAATTTCATTGGTATACCCTGTACAGGCAAAAGGCAGGGTGCCAAACAATAGGCGAGCTATATTAAAATGCTTCTCATCTCCTCAGGTTGCGATTGAAAAGTTTGTAAATAAACTTGATTTTGTTTTTGAGACCTTCCACATCATAGAGAATTGGTCAAGAATAATATACTAATTTTAGGCCTTGAATTTAAACAAAACCTAATTAATACGTTAAGATTATTTTATACGACTACGGTGAAGCAAAAATGAGGGTTATATGTTTGAACTGTACGCATGTTTATCTGTTCCTTTCTAACTTCAAAACGTTCTATCACAATTCGACAAATGAGGTATCGTTGAAAGCGTCTTGAAAGTCCGCCGGTTATAGTTTAGGTAATGTCACATCTGGACTAGACGGACGACATATGCCTCATGTCTGATGAACTCAATGATAATAGCTAACAACCTCGAACGCCTAGCCAAACACACTATCCAAGGTAACATCACCGTCTGTGAGCTTCGCATACCTCGGCACCATAATCTCCAATATGGAGGATAATGTAGAGAGTCCACTCAACAAGGCACGATCTGTATTTGGTAGACTATATGCCATGCACTAAGGAAAGAATAAGTATGGAACCCCCAAGGAAGCAGGCGGTTAGGCCTACCAAAATCAACCTGGCGTCGCACAGCACTCCAAGAATTGTCCGAAAACAACATCAGATGGGATACTGCAAAACAAACTGCGAAAAATAGAGTCAGATGGAAGGCTCTTTTAGAGGCCCTAAGCTCCCAAGAGAAGTAACAAAGGGGGTGGAAAAAAAAACAAAAATAAATTTTCGGATGATTGGTAATTGGTGAATTCACCAGATGTTGGTGGAATTCCGTGGTGAATTCACGCCACCAGAATGACGCTACTGCGTTGCGAAAAGTCGATTTATGGTGAATCCGAAAGCTCGATTTGGGGTCAATCTGGAAGTATCGAAATTATTTTTAATAGCAGCACGGATTTCAACTGTTTTTATGTCAAAATGCCGAGAACTCTCAAAAAAAGCGAAACAAATCCCCATAAGCCGGTTCACAGTTCTGATGATTTGTTGGAAATGCTGAAGGCAGTGAAAATCGACAAAAAGAAGTGCTCTTTCAGACGATTTCCCTCTTTTTTTAAAAAAACATGTTTTCAGTCCATTTCACTAGGCAACAATTATTAGTATTCCATATTCATTCATTTCAATATATTATTGAACCTTTTTTTTACCAAAAATAAAGAAATAAAATGTTTGCGATGAAATTATATGGCGGTTTTTATCATTTTTGGAAAATCGCGAATTTGGCATTTTTTGCTTGGAGATCAATCTACTTGACAAAAAATCTTCGTATCGATCTGAAATTTTGACACAACGTAGAATATTCAATGCCCTAAACTACACAATTTTCTATTTTGAATAAAGAAATTCCGGACACTCCAAAAAATCTACGAAAAAATTCTTCCGAATTCACCCCACTTGCCCCTAATGTATACGGTAGTTGATTTATCAATTTCATGACATTACAGCTGAATACGCTGGCCAATTTGGTGGCCAAATGGCCGGGCTATGAGCAATTGGCGGATAAATTATTTCGCCATTGTGACAATATAAAAGAGAATCTGGTTATGACCGGCCGTCCCATAGCCGGTGAAATCACAGTGCTCAATCACGGTGATCTCTGGGTCAATAATTTCATGTACAAATACGACGATGACCAGCCAACCAAGCCCATTGACGCCATATTTGTAAGTCTGGCGCACACCAACTTGCTTATTGATGATATGCTATAATATGTTTATAATTATATTTTAGGTGGACTTTCAGAACAGCTTCTTTGGCAGTCCGGGCTGCGATATAAATTTCTTTTTAAACAGCAGCGTACAGCTGGACGTGCTCATCAATAGACGTGAGTTTCTCATACAGAACTACTATGCGGCGCTGCGCGAGAGTCTGGAAAGCATGCACTCGGAATTTATACCCACATATGCGGATATACTGCATGAGATCAGAGCACGTGAGCTTTATGGCTTTTTCTCCGCGTATGCCTTTCTGCCCATGGTTACAATGAAAAAGGAGGACTCTTATGATATCAGCATTGAGGCGCTAACAGATCTGGATTTTGCCAGAAAAAAGGTACAGCTTATGTTCTCCTCCAATCCGCGCACAACGCACACGCTGCGCTATGCGCTCCGAAGATTCGATGAGCTGGGCATATTTGATTGATGGCTGGGCACAGTTGGCAATTATATTATTTATAATCTGTACATGGAATCATTTTTTTTTTGCTTGTAATTAAGTTTATCCCATTGTTTTTTTTTTTGTATATAATTTAAGCGCACTTTTTTTTTTTTTTTAAATAATACATGCAAGTTTTATACAATAATCTGTGCTGTCTTATGTCTACAGGGATGCTTGCTCCTGGCCAGTCATTGTTTGTCAATATTCATGTATAGGGTTGTTCGTTCAGTATCTGACCTAAAAGAGCTGCAATCACAGCTACAGCTTCTCTAGCCATGTCTTCATACTCAGGCAAACTTGCAACAACGCTGGATGTATCTAGGGCAGCCATTGCTCCAACAAGAGCTGCAGGCTGGCATGCAGCTTCTGGCAAGCCATCATCTTCTTCATCTTCTTCATCCTGCAAGCTCAAATCGAGTTCAATGAACGACATTTCACTATCGTTATCATCACTTAACATAGCTGGGTTCGAAGTTGAAGAGATTTCCTGATCAAGCAACTGTTGCAACTTAGGCTTAGTTGCGTCCGAAGCTTCAGTCTGGCCTGTAGCTGCCGGCAAGCCATCGTTGCCCAAACGTTGATCCAAGTTGCCTTTAGATTCACCCTTAATGGCAGCCAATTGTTCGTCTAGTAATTGATGCAATACATCTGAGATGCCGCTGGGACCATTTAGTTTAAATCCCAAAGATTTTAACAAAACATCATTGGTGGCATTATGGCCGTGGTTTTTGTAAGCGTCCAGAACGGCACGTCTTCCGAGCGCACCATAGTCAAAGGAAGACTGCAACGTGTAGTGTGTTATGAGTAAGTTCTTTATTATTGGTAGGAAACAAAACTTAAAACTTACCCAGTCCATATTTTTAAAACTGGAGTATACCTCAAGGTTGGGCACGCAATTCTTAGTGCATTCAGCGTCTTTCTTCTCTGGATTCACTGCCATAACGAAACTTGTACGATTTGAAACCGAAAGCCTTGTTTATTCGTAGAAATGTTTTCTATTTGTGTCGACAAGTTGATAGACACAGATTAGGAAGACAGTTTTTTCACAGCTTGTTCAAAGCTGGCAAACACTGTAGTTATCGATATTTTTTTTTTCCATGTGGCCATGTTGAGTCAGCTGCAAATGCATGATTTGGCATTACAGTTTTTTTAAGGCTGGCGAACACTGGATTTATCGATATTTTTGATTCTCAATGTTGACTCAGCTGCTAAGAATGACTCGGCTACTGCGATGACAGTTTGTTTAAAGCTGGCTGGCAAACACTGGAGTTATCGATAATTTTGTTTTATTAGCAAGGTCACGCAGTTATAGTAGAATGACTCGCATATTCGCTTGAGGTTGGCGACTGCTTATAAGGATGGCAAACACTGGAGCTATCGATATTTTTTTCAGAAAATTATCAGAAAATAAACAAAGTTACGCAGTTGCATAATAATGACTTGGATATTTATCAACATTTTTTAGCAGCAGTTTCCAACATTTTCTAGCCGCTCGCAAAACAAAGCTACCTACATCACTTACAGACTGAAGTCGAAATGCAGTTGACCTATAGGTCTGGTTATGCATTCTCCAGAAGTTTTTTTATGCATATACATATGTACAGGATTCTTTAGAGATGCAGTCACTGTCCCTACGACGCCTTTTACGGAGCTGTTTTGGTTTCCCTTGAAGTCTCGCTAGAGCCGAGTATAAGTGAAAGAAGTTGGCGATGCCAGATCTGGACTTTCTGCTTTGTCATAAACTACCTCGCCATTAGCGCACAAACTTGCCATACCAAAGCCTTGGGTAATAATTTTCGCTCGAGATTTTGCTCTAACTTGGATCGCAACAGCACTTCATAACAGAGGTTCATGGCAATCGCCGTTCCCCACTACTACGCCCCGTGTGTCCGACCAGCCTTTATTATTCCGTCAGAAATTCAGTTCTACTACTTTTTGATCCTACCCTGTATGTGCCCTACTGTGCCGGACATCGAACGAATGAAGGCCTTAAAAAACGGCTGGTGTTCAGACCGGTTCCCACGGCTCAGCCGCTTCAGTAATGCGCAGTTCTTATCTCAAGATTGGGTGATTGAAAAAAAAAAAATGCCAGCAACTGAAGCGGTACCCGACTATGGCTTTCTGAGATTTTGATAGCATCAAATGTATTTCAGTCTATAGTATTAATCTATGTACATACTAAGCTTAATTTTTATGTTTTAGAAATTTTTCGCTTTTTAAAGGTTAATGAGCTTTAAAAAGCAAAACAAATTTTTACATTATTGCGATTATATATTTAAAGATTGTATTAAATGCTCGTTTTTCAAGGGAATAAAATATCCGTATTGTAGGGGACTTCCGACTGTACCTTGTACATATTTACATACTTATATGTATATAGTATAATGCTGAGTTGTATACAGACTGCGCTTTAATTAATGTAAATGAATGAATTAAAGTCGCCCAAAACAACTGCGTCTGTCTAGCCTAGAATGCACTTCAATAAACCTTATGTAGCCTATATACTAATAATATAATATTAATAAATTAAAATTATGTGTAAGACAACTTTAGTTTGGAGTATGCAGATTTTTTGGAGACATCCTTTGTGTCTGCTTATCACAAGACTTTCGTCCAAACTGTAGCGAAAAATTCCAAAAAAAATCCAAAACGATTGGTGATACGGAAACGTCGGGCGAAGAAAAGCTAAGGATTTGAGACGAGAAACAGGAGAGCCTAATTCCCTAGCTTATATGGTAACAGACGAACATCCGGAGCCTAGCGGAGTCAATACTGTTTATTTAGGTATAAACCAACAATCTATAATAACCTATGTACCCAATGAGTGCAAAAGAATCAACTACAAGAACAACATTTTACTGTCAATATTTATTGATACATTTCAATAGTTAATTAGTTACGTAGAACATCTGGTACTGCTGCGTTTCACCAAGTTTGACTTTTATAATAAGCTTGCATTTCTTTCGGAGTTAGTTTCTTGTCATCGTCTATGTACTCATATTTTTTTAATACCTCACTACTGTACATTTTGGGTCGTATTGGCTTACCCAATTTATGATCCTTTCCTGCTAGATCATGGCAACACTCATACTGGTACCAAAATTTTTGCGGTACATAACAAGCTTGATCCATGAAATTCTTACCAACATTTTGCACCTTTATCAAAAACTTTTTAAAGGTTTCGTAAGTCAATGGACGATAGCGCGGACATTCGATATCGTGATGGTGTGGCACCCCTGGTATATATATCCAATTTCGTTCCTCAGATTTTGCAATGGCATTTAACATTTTCTGCCTATTGCGTGGACGAGTCTTGTCCTTTATCTTCATATTAAAAAATAGAGCATCCTCTAGCCATTTGAGAATTTGATACATGTCACATAGCTCCGTCAGTAATTCATTCTCCTGCTCTGTACATAAGGACATTCTCAGTCCTGTTTCCATTTGACGAAAGCGTACCTCCTTGAATAGAAGTAGTGCATGCTGCTTGCGTTCTTCCCAATTATATTCCATCCAGCGAAGCACCGAAAAGAAGATCTCATCCTCACTGTTGACACATATGGTATGCATCTTGAGAATATACAAGAGCTCCTTGACATCGAACATCAAATATTCCTTGGTGCCGACTATCCAAAGGAATAGAGTCCTAATGCGAGTCAGCATCAAAATCATCATCTCCTCGCAGCGCTGCTCGCGAGCCACCATATAATACTTGAGAGCACTCGTCTCCCACAGACCCAGAGTAGGGCTCTCGGATAGCGTGTACCAGCATTGATCTACGAGCTGCTTTATGTCCAGGTGCTTAGCCTCAGGCAGCAGGGAGAAAAGTCTTTTATCACTGTCGAGCTCTGCATCATTTTGCAGCATCCACTGGTAAAAAGAACTTAGGTCTGATATCGCAATCTTTTTGGATGCAAACTCTAGGAGTGGGAAAGTATTACGTTCAAAGTCTATAGCAAAACTTTTGAATAAATAATTGAACACAGCTAGGAAATTATTATCACACTGAATATCCAAATCTTGTAAACAGTTGTTGCGTATTCCCTTCATTATGACCTTTGCACAATCTGTGGATTATTTATTCGTTAGTTGGGTTTGGGTTGTCCGTATTTTTCGTATGAATGACGCAACTTACCCAAGTTATGATTTATATTCTTTAGGGTATATTTCGCCAAAGATTGGTGCATCATTACGGCCTTGGTTAGATAGCCTTGCCCATAAAAAGTGCAAGGAGCACGCAAATGCATTGGACATATCTCCTTAGCTATATCCCCACATTCACCTAGATCACCGAAACTATAATTTCTTTGTTGGACTTTACCAGCGCCATCTCCGACCAAACCACTTTTCTTGGAGGCTTCACCCAAATGCAGCTTAGACTCAATCGAAAGTGGTGAAATATTGCGAACGAAATCATCGTCCTTGACGGTCTTTGCCATGTTTTCGATATCCGTAGATAAAGCTGTGTACGGTTCGGCGTAGGGATCTAAATACCAAAGGGGCAGCGTGATACTTATGTTTGGTATTTCCAGTTCATCCTCCGAATCGGAATGGTCGTCAATCATAGCTCGATTATTTTCCATTTTGCGAAAGATAATATGTTACTTTTTGGAAAACTTTTCAAGACAAAATGCGAAAGCAAAAAATGTGTGCTGTTGCTATGCAGACGATTGACGTTTAATTGATAGCTTACTAGAGATGCACCTGCTTAGATATTAAAATAAATCGATAAAATTCATATGCAAAGCGATTATTATTGGGCTATTGATGAGAATCAAGAATAATAAGGGAAATACTTTTTCGTATATGTATTTCAGTAAAGTATATGTATTTGAAAAAAGACACAATATACTGTAATAACATTTTGTCATGAAAAATAAGTTGCCATTTAAATACGTGCAATTGTGACGTCATGTCAATTTCGTAGTATTGTAAAACCTTACTATGCCATACCATATAATGGAATCCATTTGCGTTTTGCGTATGTAATGTGGAAATTATTTTTTATGGTGGCTCAATAAGTTATGTATATTTATATACATACCATTCTTCTTATTAAAAGTTTTGTGTAGTCGAATCTAGGGTTACCAAATAATCGCTATGCTTATGAAGTTTATCGATTAATTTTAATATCTAAGCAGGTGCGTCTCTAGTAAGCTATCAATTAAACTTCAAACGTCTGCTTAACAACAGCACACATTTTTCCTTTCGCATTTTGTCTTGAAAAGTCTTCCAAAAAGTAACATATTATCTTTTGCAAAATGGAGAATAATCGAGCTAGGATTGACGACCATTCCGATTCAGAGGATGAACTGGCCATGCCAAACATAAGTATCACGCTGCCCCTTTGGTATTTAGATCGCTACGCCAAGCTGCGTTTGGGTGAAGACCCCAAGGGTAGTGGTTTGGTCGGAGATGGCGCTGGTAAAGTCCAACCAAGAAATTATAGTTTCGGTGATCTAGGTAAATGTGGGGATATAGCTAAGGAGATGTGTCCAATGCATTTGGACGCTCCTTGCACTGGTTATGAGCAATGCTATGTAACACAGGCTGTAATGATGCACCAATCTGTGGCGAAATATACCCTTATGAATATAAATGCTAACTTGGGTAAGTTGCGTCATTCATACGAACAATACGGACAACCCAAACCCAACTAACGAATAAATAATCCACAGATTGTGCAGAGGTCATAATGAATGCAATGCGGAACAACTGGTTACAAGATTTGGAGATTCAGTGTGATCTCGTAGATCAATGCTGGTACACGCTATCCGAGAGCCCTTCTCTGGGTCTGTGGGAGCTGAGTGCTCTCAAGCATTATATGGTGGCTCGCGAGCAGAACTGCATGGAGATGATGATATTGATGCTGACTCGCATTAGGAAACTATTCCTTTGGATAGTTGCTACGAATGAATTTTTGAAGTTCGATATCAAGGAGCTGTTGTATATTCTCAAGATGCATACCATATGTGTCAACAGTGAGGATGAGATCTTCTTTTCGGTGCTTCGCTGGATGGAATATAATTGGGAAGAACGCAAGCAGCATGCACAACTTCTATTCAAGGAGGTACGCTTTCGTCAAATGGAAACAGGACTGAGAATGTCGTTACGTACAGTGCAGGAGAATGAATTACTGGCGGAGATATGTGACATAGAACAAATTATGAAGTGGGTAGACGATGATGATGATGACATGGAGATAAAGGACAAGACTCGTCCTGAGGAACGAAATTGGATATATATACCAGGGGTGCCACACCATCACGATATCGAATGTCCGCGCTATCGTCCATTGACTTACGAAACCTTTAAAAAGTTTTTGATAAAGGTGCAAAATGTTGGTAGGGAGTTCATGAGTCAAGCTTTTTATGTACCGCAAAAATATTGGTACTCGTATGTGTGTTGCCATGATCTAGCAGGAAAGGATCATAAATTGGGTAAGCCAATACGACCCAAAATGTACAGTACTGAGGTATTGAAACGATATGAGTATAAAGATGATCTCAGGGAACTAACTGCGAAAGAAATGTAAGCCTATTATAAAGGTCAAACTTGGTAAAACGCAGCAGTGGCAGATGTTCTACGTTAACTAATTAACTATTGAAATGTATCAATAAATATTGACAGTAAAATGTTGTTCTTGTAGTTGATGTATGTTGGTTTACAGCAGTTGTCGGCACGGCCCTATTCCATGTGCCTTTGATTCACACATTCTGTGTTATTAACCAAAGGCATGCATGTGGGCAGCATTGCTTTACCTTATGAATTATACCATGACTTTACTCTACCTTGTTAATTCTACCATGATGTAAGCCTGCCGGCTGGAGCGCTCTAATTTTGTGAGAGTAAAAAAGCAAGAGTCAGCGTCGCAATACGTCACGCGGCAGAGAATATTCAATACAAAGAAAAAAAAATGCATATGTATATTTTGCCGACCACTGCTTTACAGGATAATAAATAATGACGATATGGAAGCCATTTTTTTGAAAAATTAATATTCAAATATGGCGTATACCAAGTATAGCATACCTTTGGGAGGCACATTAAAAATTGGCAGCTCTCATATGAAGCAATTTATAGCATACTTTTGGGCTATCTTTTTCAGTAGAGATCTGGATTGCTGTATCCGTTGGTAAATCGGCGTCTTATATGGTATTTGGGACGTACTCATTTCTGTGTAATATGACTCGATATTGCTTATTGTTCTTGAAAAAGAGTTAAATTGAAACATTATGTGCTTTGAATTTCTTTTACACATCTATTGAAAGGATCTCCTCAAAGACTTATTCATAACTTTGTAACTTAATGCAAAAACATTTTGAGAGCACGAGAACAACAAAAGAGATTTATTTATTTAATATTGTAGCTTAGAATTAATTCTATGGAACAAAAGTAGTTTAAAGCCAGAGCAACATAGGCCTTCAGGCTGGGTGGTATATACAATTGCGTAACATATGTTTTTTTTTTTTTTTTATCACAAAGAGTAAGTTATATATAATTTATTTTTTAGATTTGATTTACAAAATTTAATTTAGACATTAGATCTATAAAGTGGCTTATGTTTTTTTGGGAAGTGTCTGTGAGAAGTATATTTAAGGGCGGAATGTTAAAGGAATTACAGATAGTTTGGATGTTTTGGCAGTTTTGGCAGTTTTGGGTTAAATGTTCTATTGTAAGGTTGGGTAGATTGCATAAAGGACAGCTAGGGGGCGCCGTTTTATTGAGGATGTGCCAGTCGGAATCTTGTGTATGTATCGTATTACATGTCTCCTGTTTGTTGGGACTGGAATTTTGATAGCTTTTCTAGTTGGGTTAATAAGTTTATAGTAGTGGGTGTATCCTAGCCAATGTTCTTCTAGCGCACGAGTGCATTCGGAGTTTACGAGCCTGTTTACGTCTTTTTTGGTTATTGAGTTGTGTAGCATTAGAGGGGCGAGTGTCGCTGCTTTTGCTGCTTTATCCGCTAGCTCGTTTCCGGAGATTCCCATGTGCCTAGGTGTCCAGGTGAGCCTGATTTTCTTGTTTTGGGAAGAGATTATATCTCTAATTTGATTTATGGTGGGTTCATTATGGTTTATATTTTTTATAGCTTTCAGCGTTGAGAGTGAGTCAGTGCATATTACGTGTTTAAGTCTTGTAGTTTTTGCAGCAAACTTTATGGCACCTAGTATAGCTTCCGCTTCCGCCGTAAAAATTGATGCGTAGTGTGGTGTTATAACTGACTTAATGACCTGATTTGTCTCCGAAACTACGCTGAAAGCTGTTGTGTGCTTTGTTTTTGAACCGTCTGTGAACAAAAAGTTCCAGTCGGCAAATTCCTCTTTAATACTATTAAAGGCTGCGATATATTTCTTTTTGGGCGTGTTTTCTTTATTATACTGGGCAAGTTGCAGGTTAATTGTTTGGGCTTTGATGAACCAAGGAGGTAGCTTTAATATATATTTTGGCTTTGGTGTAATGATGACTCCAAGTTTTGTGGCTGTGTTTAAAATTAGTTCGAGAGTGGATGCAATTTTGGTTTTTCTTTTTCGTTTAAGACGGTTTGTTAGTGCTGCGTACAGTGTGGATCCAAACGTGTTATTTAATCTTTGATTCGAATCTAGTTTTTAAATCTGGGAGTCCGGATTCACCAAGAAGATTATGGATAGGCGTAGTCCTAAACGCTCCAAGGGACTGTCTAATGGCAGAGTGGTAAGGAGTGGATAGTTTTTGTATGTTAGACTTGCTTGTTGTCCCGTAGACACAGAGGCCGTAATCTATTTTTGAGAGAATTATTGACTTTGAAATATCTATGAGCGAGTTTGTGTTACATTTTAGCTTAAAACTGGGGTGTGTGTGTGTGTGTGTCTTGAAAAGTACTACCGCTGGTAGCTTTTCACGAAATTTATTATTTTTGGACCTACCTTCCAATTTTGTAGTTGTTGTATTATGCTGTGTATGCCGACACTATCAAAGGCCTTTTCCATGTCCAAGGAGAGAATAGAGATGTGGTTTCGCGTAGATAGGTTATTACAAACATATTCATCAAGAACTACAAGAGGGTCAATTGTGCATCTTTTTTCTTTGTATGCATATTGATTTTTCGATAAAAGCTTTTCTAGGTCAAGGAACCACATAATTCTTTTTGAGATAATTTTCTCAAGGAGCTTAGATACACATGACAGTAAGGATATGGGACGATACCCATTAATGCTACTTTTTGGTTTATTGGGTTTGCTTATAGGGATAATTGTGGCTATTTGCCATTGTTGCGGAATAATGCTAGAATCGAAAATTTTATTGTATAGTTCTGTTAATTTGTTTTTTCCTGCTTGGGGAAGTTTCTTTAAAATTTCGTAAGGAATATTATCGAAACCAGGCGTATTTCCGCGGAGAGCATTTAGCCAGCTTTCAAGTTCTAATATAGTTATTGGAGACTCTATTAATTTTGCTTTTAGTCTTGGAAAATAGTTTAAGGAATTGCCGCATACATGTTGTTGCTTGTTTAAATTAAACGAGGCAAAGAAATTTGAGTCCTTCGAGTAATCGGACCGAGTTTGGGCAAAGGTATCTGCAATTTGTTTTGAATTAGTTATGTTTCCCGTGCTGGATTCAATGGCATGTATCTAAGTGTTTTTCCTGACTCCTGTATTTATGTGAACTTTATCCCAAAGTGTTTTACAGCTTGTGTGTTAGGACTAATATCTTTGGTAAATTCAACAAAGCCATTTTTTTGTGCTTTCTTTGCTTCAAATTTGAACTTGGCATTGGCTTGCTTATATTTATATAGCATATTGATATTGATAGTGTTTGGGTTTTTTCTAACTTCATTTAGGCGTTTTGTTTTTTCTTTTTTTAGGTTTTCAAGATCTTTGTTCCACCAATATACTGCTTTTTGTGGAGATCTCTGAGGGTTTGTGGTTGGTATAGCGTCGTTAGCACTTTCTTTTACAACTCTTAGAAACTTAGCTGCAGCTTGATTGGTATTGTTGGTAATTGCAATGCCTTCTATTTTATCTATAATATTGTTTTGGAATTTTACCCAATTTGCTTTATGCAATTTGTATTTGTGTTTTCTTAGAGGCCTGTTGCCAAGTTCATTTCCAAAAAACTTCATTACAATTGGGAAGTGGTCACTTCCGTATAAATCGCCGATGACGGACCAGGAGGCATTCAGGTTGAGTGGAGCAGTGCAGAGTGAGATGTCTACGTTTGTGAAGGTGTTATGAGTTGTGTAGTGCGTGCTTGAGCCATTATTTAAGACAATACACTGGCTATTTTGGACAAAACTAGCAACTACGTTTCCACGTTCGTTATTGGAAGAAGATCCTCATAGGGTATGCCAAACATTTGAAGTCTCCTAGAATAAGTATTGGTTTGTCAAGAGATTCTATAAGATCGTGAAGGTCTTGCTCGGTGAAACGGTCGCTTGGCGAAATATAAAGATTTAATATTATGAAAGTAATTTCTGATTTTATTTCAGCAGCCATAGCCAATATTTTGGAGTTTAAATGAATTATTTTATGTTCCAAAGACTTGGAGACGAGCAGTCCTATTCCTCTGCTTGCTTTGGTGCAGAGTGGATCAATATCGTTTTTCCTATAAAACATATAGTGGCTTGGGCAGTGGAATGTTATATCATCGTTTTGTTGGTGTGTCTCTTGTGATACTATGATCGTTGGCTTATATTTATTAAGTAAAAGAGCGAGACTTAAGTATTTATCTTTATATCCATTGATATTCCACTGTATTGTTGTAATTGTCATAGTGCGAGTTGTTGAGTTTGTACATTTTTGTGTACATGTATACATTTTTTATTTTTTTAAAAGAGTTTTGTTTTGTATTGTAGTCTCTTACTAATATCATCTTTCTCTTTCCCTGCATCTCCAAGTCATTGCAAGTGATTGCTAAGAGAAGCTGATAAAAGAGAGAGACGAGAGTTACAGTTCCGCGTTATCTCTGATGTCATCATCACTATCAGATAGCTCTGTAATGGTCTGATCGTGATGCAATGAATTTTACAAGCTGGTTCAATTTTTGCATGGTAGCTATATGAAAAAGTGGACTAATTTTGATCAAACTCTACACAAATGTTAAGTCTATAGCGAAATACAACTGACAAAAATTTGCTCGCAATATTTAAAAAAAAAGACACGTGCTTCTAACATGTATTTATGTGATTTTAAGCGTTGTATACGAGTTCAAGCATATGTGTGAAGTTTGATCAAAATTGGACTATTTCATATAGCTACTTGGGTCTCTATTTTAAGAGAGATACGAATAACAGAGCTGCGCATTGCGTGATCTTATCGTTGTTGGATCATGATAGTATTTGTTAACATTTTTTTCTATTGTAAGTTTTATTTTTTTAAATTTCGCGAACAACTTCATGCTATTTGCATTTTTTTTTGGGTCTAACATTTGTGTGAAGTTTGATCAAAATTGGTCCACTATTTTATATAGATACCATACAAACATTGAACCAGTTTCCAGCAAGCTCGCGTACTTTACCTTCTTAAATTCATTACATCATGAGTCAAAGCATAATTTCTCTCTTTGCGCAATTTTCTGCAGCTCTCTCATTTTATTTTTACTGCACTCATAATCTTATTGACTGTACATAGGTAAGATAGACCATACTTTATATATTTACTGACAGGTTGTACATCAAAAAATTGTATTGTATAGTTAGAAGTGAATGCACTCCTGGAGACCGCTAATTGCTCGGATTTTTTGAGGAAGCAGTTTGTTGAATCCTTTGGCATAAAACTGAAAAAGGATTTGCATAAACTATGCAAGACTTTATTTAAAACTTCATCATAAACGATGTCTAGATCAAGATGCAAATTATCATATCCTGACAGTGATAGTTTGTAGGGACAGCCAAATATGATTAGAATGTTTCGTTCAAAGCTTTTCTTATGATCTATTTTTGCTAGGTCTGCATCTGTGTCACCTGTTACAATGAAACTTAACTGTTGCATGCCACTGGAGCTGACTTTGAAAAATGCTGATCTCTAATTCCCGACATGCAATTAATGTAAAAATTCGCATTATAGAAATATAAAAAAGAACTTACCTGCTTACTTGTCTTATTTCTAAAGACAAACAGCCTTATGGTGAGCGTAGGGAAAAAAAAGAGACTGACTGGGCAAGTTTCTGGATAACTTACTGAGCTAATGATGAGAAATCGTCTGACGCCAGTGACAAATGTACAGAGAGACAGAGAGACACAGCTAAAGTCAATGCCAGAGATGCACTCTGTAATATAAGCGTGACAAAGCTTGCGGCAATCACGAGAATCGCTTAAAGGAACCTTTATTACCTATTGTGGCTTTAGCGCATATTCAATTCTCACGAGAAATTACAAGGATACAAAAATTTGCATAAAAACCGTAGCTTTAAATTTTGGAAATAATTTCATTGGTATACCCTGTACAGGCAAAAGGCAGGGTGCCAAACAATAGGCGAGCTATATTAAAATGCTTCTCATCTCCTCAGGTTGCGATTGAAAAGTTTGTAAATAAACTTGATTTTGTTTTTGAGACTTTCCACATCATAGAGAATTGGTCAAGAATAATATACTAATTTTAGGCCTTGAATTTAAACAAAACCTAATTAATACGTTAAGATTATTTTATACGACTACGGTGAAGCAAAAATGAGGGTTATATGTTTGAACTGTATGCATGTTTATCTGTTCCTTTCTAACTTCAAAACGTTCTATCACAATTCGACAAATGAGGTATCGTTGAAAGCGTCTTGAAAGTCCGCTGGTTATAGTTTAGGTAATGTCACATCTGGACTAGACGGACGACATATGCCTCATGTCTGATGAACTCAATGATAATAGCTAACAACCTCGAACGCCTAGCCAAACACACTATCCAAGGTAACATCACCATCTGTGAGCTTCGCATACCTCGGCACCATAATCTCCAATATGGAGGATAATGTAGAGAGTCCACTCAACAAGGCACGATCTGTATTTGGTAGACTATATGCCATGCACTAAGGAAAGAATAAGTATGGAACCCCCAAGGAAGCAGGCGGTTAGGCCTACCAAAATCAACCTGGCGTCGCACAGCACTCCAAGAATTGTCCGAAAACAACATCAGATGGGATACTGCAAAACAAACTGCGAAAAATAGAGTCAGATGGAAGGCTCTTTTAGAGGCCCTAAGCTCCCAAGAGAAGTAACAAAGGGGGTGGAAAAAAAAACAAAAATAAATTTGCGGATGATTGGTAATTGGTGAATTCACCAGATGTTGGTGAATTCCGTGGTGAATTCACGCCACCAGAATGACGCTACTGCGTTGCGAAAAGTCGATTTATGGTGAATCCGAAAGCTCGATTTGGGGTCAATCTGGAAGTATCGAAATTATTTTTAATAGCAGCACGGATTTCAACTGTTTTTATGTCAAAATGCCGAGAACTCTCAAAAAAAGCGAAACAAATCCCCATAAGCCGGTTCCAAGTTCTGATGATTTGTTGGAAATGCTGAAGGCAGTGAAAATCGACAAAAAGAAGTGCTCTTTCAGACGATTTCCCTCTTTTTTTAAAAAAACATGTTTTCAGTCCATTTCACTAGGCAACAATTATTAGTATTCCATATTCATTCATTTCAATATATTATTGAACCTTTTTTTTACCAAAAATAAAGAAATAAAATGTTTGCGATGAAATTATATGGCGGTTTTTATCATTTTTGGACACTTCTGTATTCACCCCAAAAAAATCGAAAATCGCGAATTTGGCATTTTTTGCTTGGAGTTCAATCTACTTGACAAAAAATCTTCGTATCGATCTGAAATTTTGACACAACGTAGAATATTCAATGCCCTAAACTACACAATTTTCAATTTTGAATAAAGAAATTTCGGACACTCCAAAAAATCTACGAAAAAATTCTTCCGAATTCACCCCACTTGCCCCTAATGTATACGGTAGTTGATTTATCAATTTCATGACATTACAGCTGAATACGCTGGCCAATTTGGTGGCCAAATGGCCGGGCTATGAGCAATTGGCGGATAAATTATTTAGCCATTGTGACAATATAAAAGAGAATCTGGTTATGACCGGCCGTCCCATAGCCGGTGAAATCACAGTGCTCAATCACGGTGATCTCTGGGTCAATAATTTCATGTACAAATACGACGATGACCAGCCAACCAAGCCCATTGACGCCATATTTGTAAGTCTGGCGCACACCAACTTGCTTATTGATGATATGCTATAATATGTTTATAATTATATTGTAGGTGGACTTTCAGAACAGCTTCTTTGGCAGTCCGGGCTGCGATATAAATTTCTTTTTAAACAGCAGCGTACAGCTGGACGTGCTCATCAATAGACGTGAGTTTCTCATACAGAACTACTATGCGGCGCTGCGCGAGAGTCTGGAACGCATGCACTCGGAATTTATACCCACATATGCGGATATACTGCATGAGATCAGAGCACGTGAGCTTTATGGCTTTTTCTCCGCGTATGCCTTTCTGCCCATGGTTACAATGAAAAAGGAGGACTCTTATGATATCAGCATTGAGGCGCTAACAGATCTGGATTTTGCCAGAAAAAAGGTACAGCTTATGTTCTCCTCCAATCCGCGCACAACGCACACGCTGCGCTATGCGCTCCGAAGATTCGATGAGCTGGGCATATTTGATTGATGGCTGGGCACAGTTGGCAATTATATTATTTATAATCTGTACATGGAATCATTTTTTTTTTGCTTGTAATTAAGTTTATCCCATTGTTTTTTTTTTGTATATAATTTAAGCGCACTTTTTTTTTTTTTTAAATAATACATGCAAGTTTTATACAATAATCTGTGCTGTCTTATGTCTACAGGGATGCTAGCTCCTGGCCAGTCATTGTTTGTCAATATTCATGTATAGGGTTGTTCGTTCAGTATCTGACCTAAAAGAGCGGCAATCACAGCTACAGCCTTTCTAGCCATGTCTTCATACTCAGGCAAACTTGCAACAACGCTGGATGTATCTAGGGCAGCCATTGCTCCAACAAGAGCTGCAGGCTGGCATGCAGCTTCTGGCAAGCCATCATCTTCTTCATCTTCTTCATCCTGCAAGCTCAAATCGAGTTCAATGAACGACATTTCACTATCGTTATCATCAAGTAACATAGCTGGGTTCGAAGTTGAAGAGATTTCTTGATCAAGCAACTGTTGCAACTTAGGCTTAGTTGCGTCCGAAGCTTCAGTCTGGCCTGTAGCTGCCGGCAAGCCATCGTTGCCCAAACGTTGATCCAAGTTGCCTTTAGATTCACCCTTAATGGCAGCCAATTGTTCGTCTAGTAATTGATGCAATACATCTGAGATGCCGCTGGGACCATTTAGTTTAAATCCCAAAGATTTTAACAAAACATCATTGGTGGCATTATGGCCGTGGTTTTTGTAAGCGTCCAGAACGGCACGTCTTCCGAGCGCACCATAGTCAAAGGAAGACTGCAACGTGTAGTGTGTTATGAGTAAGTTCTTTATTATTGGTAGGAAACAAAACTTAAAACTTACCCAGTCCATATTTTTAAAACTCAAGGTTGGGCACGCAATTCTTAGTGCATTCAGCGTCTTTCTTCTCTGGATTCACTGCCATAACGAAACTTGTACGATTTGAAACCGAAAGCCTTGTTTATTCGTAGAAATGTTTTCTATTTGTGTCGACAAGTTGATAGACACAGATTAGGAAGACAGTTTTTTCACAGCTTGTTCAAAGCTGGCAAACACTGTAGTTATCGATATTTTTTTTTTCCATGTGGCCATGTTGAGTCAGCTGCGAATGCATGATTTGGCATTACAGTTTTTTTAAGGCTAGCGAACACTGGATTTATCGATATTTTTGTTTCTCAATGTTGACTCAGCTGCTAAGAATGACTCGGCTACTGTGATGACAGTTTGTTTAAAGCTGGCTGGCAAACACTGGAGTTATCGATAATTTTGTTTTATTAGCAAGGTCAAGCAGTTATAGTAGAATGACTCGCATATTTGCTTGAGGTTGGCGACTGCTTATTAGGATGGCAAACACTGGAGCTATCGATATTTTTTTCAGAAAATAATCAAAGTTACGCAGTTGCATAAGAATGACTTGGATATTTAACAACGACGCTTTTACGGAGCTGTTTTGGTTTCCCTTGAAGTCTCGCTAGAGCCGAGTATAAGTGAAAGAAGTTGGCGATGCCAGATCTGGACTTTCTGCTTTGTCATAAACTACCTCGCGCTTGTCGTCTTCCTCCCGGAACAGCTTATGCCACTCGAAGAAGAGCGGCTCATGGCAGCCTTACTCATGCAAAGGCCCCGAGTTTAATGCAGAATTTTATGGCGTAGGGCTGCTCGAGATTTTGCTCTAACTTGGATCGCAACAGCACTTCATAACAGAGGTTCAAGGCAATCGCCGTTCCCCACTACTACGCCCAGTGTGTCCGACCAGCCTTTATTATTCCGTCAGAAATTCAGTTCTACTACTTTTTGATCCTACCCTGTATGTGCCCTATTGTGCCGGACATCGAACGAATGAAGGCCTTAAAAAACGGCTGGTGTTCAGACCGGTTCCCACGGCTCAGCCGATTCAGTAATGCGCAGTTCTTATCTCAAGATTGGGTGATTGAAAAAAAAAAAATGCCAGCAACTGAAGCGGTACCCGACTATGGCTTTCTGAGATTTTGATAGCATCAAATGTATTTCAGTCTATAGTATTAATCTATGTACATACTAAGCTTAATTTTTATGTTTTAGAAATTTTTCGCTTTTTAAAGGTTAATGAGCTTTAAAAAGCAAAACAAATTTTTACATTATTGCGATTATATATTTAAAGATTGTATTAAATGCTCGTTTTTCAAGGGAATAAAATATCCGTATTGTAGGGGACTTCCGACTGTACCTTGTACATATTTACATACTTATATGTATATAGTATAATGCTGAGTTGTATACAGACTGCGCTTTAATTAATGTAAATGAATGAATAAAAGTCGCCCAAAACAACTGCGTCTGTCAAGCCTAGAATGCACTTCAATAAACCTTATGTAGCCTATATACTAATAATATAATATTAATAAATTAAAATTATGTGTAAGACAACTTTAGTTTGGAGTATGCAGATTTTT
Organism: Chymomyza fuscimana; assembly: GCA_949987675.1. Taxonomy (NCBI): domain Eukaryota; kingdom Metazoa; phylum Arthropoda; class Insecta; order Diptera; family Drosophilidae; genus Chymomyza; species Chymomyza fuscimana. The sequence continues at coordinate 40,487,268 of OX465090.1, forward strand.
TGGAGACATCCTTTGTGTCTGCTTATCACAAGACTTTCGTCCAAACTGTAGCGAAAAATTCCAAAAAAAATCCAAAACGATTGGTGATACGGAAACGTCGGGCGAAGAAAAGCTAAGGATTTGAGACGAGAAACAGGAGAGCCTAATTCCCTAGCTTATATGGTAACAGACGAACATCCGGAGCCTAGCGGAGTCAATACTGTTTATTTAGGTATAAACCAACAATCTATAATAACCTATGTACCCAATGAGTGCAAAAGAATCAACTACAAGAACAATATTTTACTGTCAATATTTATTGATACATTTCAATAGTTAATTAGTTACGTAGAACATCTGGAACTGCTGCGTTTCACCAAGTTTGACTTTTATAATAGGCTTGCATTTCTTTCGGAGTTAGTTTCTTGTCATCGTCTATGTACTCATATTTTTTGAATACCTCACTGCTGTACATTTTGGGTCGTATTGGCTTACCCAATTTATGATCCTTTCCTGCTAGATCATGGCAACACTCATACTGGTACCAAAATTTTTGCGGTACATAACAAGCTTGATCCATGAAATTCTTACCAACATTTTGCACCTTTATCAAAAACTTTTTAAAGGTTTCGTAAGTCAATGGACGATAGCGCGGACATTCGATATCGTGATGGTGTGGCACCCCTGGTATATATATCCAATTTCGTTCCTCAGATTTTGCAATGGCATTTAACATTTTCTGCCTATTGCGTGGACGAGTCTTGTCCTTTATCTTCATATTAAAAAATAGAGCATCCTCTAGCCATTTGAGAATTTGATACATGTCACATAGCTCCGTCAGTAATTCATTCTCCTGCTCTGTATATAAGGACATTCTCAGTCCTGTTTCCATTTGACGAAAGCGTACCTCCTTGAATAGAAGTAGTGCATGCTGCTTGCGTTCTTCCCAATTATATTCCATCCAGCGAAGCACCGAAAAGAAGATCTCATCCTCACTGTTGACACATATGGTATGCATCTTGAGAATATACAAGAGCTCCTTGACATCGAACATCAAATATTCCTTGGTGCCGACTATCCAAAGGAATAGAGTCCTAATGCGAGTCAGCATCAAAATCATCATCTCCTCGCAGCGCTGCTCGCGAGCCACCATATAATACTTGAGAGCACTCGTCTCCCACAGACCCAGAGTAGGGCTCTCGGATAGCGTGTACCAGCATTGATCTACGAGCTGCTTTATGTCCAGGTGCTTAGCCTCAGGCAGCAGGGAGAAAAGTCTTTTATCACTGTCGAGCTCTGCATCATTTTGCAGCATCCACTGGTAAAAAGAACTTAGGTCTGATATCGCAATCTTTTTGGATGCAAACTCTAGGAGTGGGAAAGTATTACGTTCAAAGTCTATAGCAAAACTTTTGAATAAATAATTGAACACAGCTAGGAAATTATTATCACACTGAATATCCAAATCTTGTAAACAGTTGTTGCGTATTCCCTTCATTATGACCTTTGCACAATCTGTGGATTATTTATTCGTTAGTTGGGTTTGGGTTGTCCGTATTTTTCGTATGAATGACGCAACTTACCCAAGTTATGATTTATATTCTTTAGGGTATATTTCGCCAAAGATTGGTGCATCATTACGGCGTTGGTTAGATAGCCTTGCCCATAAAAAGTGCAAGGAGCACGCAAATGCATTGGACATATCTCCTTAGCTATATCCCCACATTCACCTAGATCACCGAAACTATAATTTCTTTGTTGGACTTTACCAGCGCCATCTCCGACCAAACCACTTTTCTTGGAGGCTTCACCCAAATGCAGCTTAGACTCAATCGAAAGTGGTGAAATATTGCGAACGAAATCATCGTCCTTGACGGTCTTTGCCATGTTTTCGATATCCGTAGATAAAGCTGTGTACGGTTCGGCGTAGGGATCTAAATACCAAAGGGGCAGCGTGATACTTATGTTTGGTATTTCCAGTTCATCCTCCGAATCGGAATGGTCGTCAATCATAGCTCGATTATTTTCCATTTTGCGAAAGATAATATGTTACTTTTTGGAAAACTTTTCAAGACAAAATGCGAAAGGAAAAAATGTGTGCTGTTGCTATGCAGACGATTGACGTTTAATTGATAGCTTACTAGAGATGCACCTGCTTAGATATTAAAATAAATCGATAAAATTCATATGCAAAGCGATTATTATTCGGCTATTGATGAGAATCAAAAATAATAAGGGAAATACTTTTCGTATATGTATTTCAGTAAAGTATATGTATTTCAAAAAAGACACAATAGACTGTAATAACATTTTGTCATGAAAAATAAGTTGCCATTTAAATACGTGCAATTGTGACGTCATGTCAATTTCGTAGTATTGTAAAACCATACTATGCCATACCATATAATGGAATCCATTTGCGTTTTGCGTATGTAATGTGGAAACGATTTTTTATGGTGGCTCAATAAGTTATGTATATTTATATACATACCATTCTTCTTATTAATTTCTTATTATGAAAAAGTTTTGTGTAGTCGAATCTAGGGTTACCAAATAATCGCTATGCTTATGAAGTTTATCGATTAATTTTAATATCTAAGCAGGTGCGTCTCTAGTAAGCTATCAATTAAACTTCAAACGTCTGCTTAACAACAGCACACATTTTTCCTTTCGCATTTTGTCTTGAAAAGTTTTCCAAAAAGTAACATATTATCTTTCGCAAAATGGAGAATAATCGAGCTAGGATTGACGACCATTCCGATTCAGAGGATGAACTGGCCATGCCAAACATAAGTATCACGCTGCCCCTTTGGTATTTAGATCGCTACGCCAAGCTGCGTTTGGGTGAAGACCCCAAGGGTAGTGGTTTGGTCGGAGATGACGCTGGTAAAGTCCAACCAAGAAATTATAGTTTCGGTGATCTAGGTAAATGTGGGGATATAGCTAAGGAGATGTGTCCAATGCATTTGGACGCTCCTTGCACTGGTTATGAGCAATGCTATGTAACACAGGCTGTAATGATGCACCAATCTGTGGCGAAATATACCCTTATGAATATAAATCCTAACTTGGGTAAGTTGCGTCATTCATACGAACAATACGGACAACCCAAACCCAACTAACGAATAAATAATCCATAGGTTGTGCAGAGGTCATAATGAATGCAATGCGGAACAACTGTTTACAAGATTTGGAGATTCAGTGTGATCTCGTAGATCAATGCTGGTACACGCTATCCGAGAGCCCTTCTCTGGGTCTGTGGGAGCTGAGTGCTCTCAAGTATTATATGGTGGCTCGCGACCAGAACTGCAAGGAGATGATGATATTGATGCTGACTCGCATTAGGAAACTATTCCTTTGGATAGTTGCTACGAATGAATTTTTGAAGTTCGATATCAAGGAGCTGTTGTATATTCTCAAGATGCATACCATATGTGTCAACAGTGAGGATGAGATCTTCTTTTCGGTGCTTCGCTGGATGGAATATAATTGGGAAGAACGCAAGCAGCATGCACAACTTCTATTCAAGGAGGTACGCTTTCGTCAAATGGAAACAGGACTGAGAATGTCGTTACGTACAGTGCAGGAGAATGAATTACTGGCGGAGATATGTGACATAGAACAAATTATGAAGTGGGTAGACGATGATGATGATGACATGGAGATAAAGGACAAGACTCGTCCTGAGGAACGAAATTGGATATATATACCAGGGGTGCCACACCATCACGATATCGAATGTCCGCGCTATCGTCCATTGACTTACGAAACCTTTAAAAAGTTTTTGATAAAGGTGCAAAATGTTGGTAGGGAGTTCATGAGTCAAGCTTTTTATGTACCGCAAAAATATTGGTACTCGTATGTGTGTTGCCATGATCTAGCAGGAAAGGATCATAAATTGGGTAAGCCAATACGACCCAAAATGTACAGTACTGAGGTATTGAAACGATATGAGTATAAAGATGATCTCAGGGAACTAACTGCGAAAGAAATGTAAGCCTATTATAAAGGTCAAACTTGGTAAAACGCAGCAGTGGCAGATGTTCTACGTTAACTAATTAACTATTGAAATGTATCAATAAATATTGACAGTAAAATGTTGTTCTTGTAGTTGATGTATGTTGGTTTACAGCAGTTGTCGGCACGGCCCTATTCCATGTGCCTTTGATTCACACATTCTGTGTTATTAACCAAAGGCATGCATGTGGGCAGCATTGCTTTACCTTATGAATTATACCATGACTTTACTCTACCTTGTTAATTCTACCATGATGTAAGCCTGCCGGCTGGAGCGCTCTAATTTTGTGAGAGTAAAAAAGCAAGAGTCAGCGTCGCAATACGTCACGCGGCAGAGAATATTCAATACAAAGAAAAAAAAATGCATATGTATATTTTGCCGACCACTGCTTTACAGGATAATAAATAATGACGATATGGAAGCCATTTTTTTGAAAAATTAATATTCAAATATGGCGTATACCAAGTATAGCATACCTTTGGGAGGCACATTAAAAATTGGCAGCTCTCATATGAAGCAATTTATAGCATACTTTTGGGCTATCTTTTTCAGTAGAGATCTGGATTGCTGTATCCGTTGGTAAATCGGCGTCTTATATGGTATTTGGGACGTACTCATTTCTGTGTAATATGACTCGATATTGCTTATTGTTCTTGAAAAAGAGTTAAATTGAAACATTATGTGCTTTGAATTTCTTTTACACATCTATTGAAAGGATCTCCTCAAAGACTTATTCATAACTTTGTAACTTAATGCAAAAACATTTTGAGAGCACGAGAACAACAAAAGAGATTTATTTATTTATTTAATATTGTAGCTTAGAATTAATTCTATGGAACAAAAGTAGTTTAAAGCCAGAGCAACATAGGCCTTCAGGCTGGGTGGTATATACAATTGCGTAACATATGTTTTTTTTTTTTTTTTATCACAAAGAGTAAGTTATATATAATTTATTTTTTAGATTTGATTTACAAAATTTAATTTAGACATTAGATCTATAAAGTGGCTTATGTTTTTTTGGGAAGTGTCTGTGAGAAGTATATTTACGGGCGGAATGTTAAAGGAATTACAGATAGTTTGGATGTTTTGGCAGTTTTGGCAGTTTTGGGTTAAATGTTCTATTGTAAGGTTGGGTAGATTGCATAAAGGATAGCTAGGGGGCACCGTTTTATTGAGGATGTGTTCATTTGTGAGTTTTGTGTGTGCCAGTCGGAATCTTGTGTATGTATTGTATTGCATGTCTCCTGTTTGTTGGGACTGGAATTTTGATAGCTTTTCTAGTTTGGTTAATAAGTTTATAGTAGTGGGTGTATCCTAGCCAATGTTCTTCTAGCGCACGAGTGCATTCGGAGTTTACGAGCCTGTTTACGTCTTTTTTGGTTATTGAGTTGTGTAGCATTAGAGGGGCGAGTGTCGCTGCTTTTGCTGCTTTATCCGCTAGCTCGTTTCCGGAGATTCCCATGTGTCTAGGTGTCCAGGTGAGCCTGATTTTCTTGTTTTGGGAAGAGATTATATCTCTTATTTGATTTATGGTGGGTTCATTATGGTTTATATTTTTTATAGCTTTCAGCGTTGAGAGTGAGTCAGTGCATATTACATGTTTAAGTCTTGTAGTTTTTGCAGCAAACTTTATGGCACCTAGTATAACTTCCGCTTCCGCCGTAAAAATTGATGCGTAGTGTGGTGTTATAACTGACTTAATGACCTGATTTGTCTCCGAAACTACGCTGAAAGCTGTTGTGTGCTTTGTTTTTGAACCGTCTGTGAACAAAAAGTTCCAGTCGGCAAATTCCTCTTTAATACTATTAAAGGCTGCGATATATTTCTTTTTGGGCGTGTTTTCTTTATTATACTGGGCAAGTTGCAGGTTAATTGTTTGGGCTTTGATGAACCAAGGAGGTAGCTTTAATATATATTTTGGCTTTGGTGTAATGATGACTCCAAGTTTTGTGGCTGTGTTTAAAATTAGTTCGAGAGTGGATGCAATTTTGGTTTTTCTTTTTCGTTTAAGACGGTTTGTTAGTGCTGCGTACAGTGTGGATCCAAACGTGTTATTTAATCTTTGATTCGAATCTAGTTTTTAAATCTGGGAGTCCGGATTCACCAAGAAGATTATGGATAGGCGTAGTCCTAAACGCTCCAAGGGACTGTCTAATGGCAGAGTGGTAAGGAGTGGATAGTTTTTGTATGTTAGACTTGCTTGTTTTTTGAGAGAATTATTGACTTTGAAATATCTATGAGCGCGTTTGTGTTACATTTTAGCTACCGCTGGTAGCTTTTCACGAAATTTATTATTTTTGGACCTACCTTCCAATTTTGTAGTTGTTGTATTATGCTGTGTATGCCGACACTATCAAAGGCCTTTTCCATGTCCAAGGAGAGAATAGAGATGTGGTTTCGCGTAGATAGGTTATTACAAACATATTCATCAAGAACTACAAGAGTGTCAATTGTGCATCTTTTTTCTTTGTATGCATATTGATTTTTCGATAAAAGCTTTTCTTGTACAAGGAACCACATAATTCTTTTTGAGATAATTTTCTCAAGGAGCTTAGATACACATGACAGTAAGGATATGGGACGATACCCATTAATGCTACTTTTTGGTTTATTGGGTTTGCTTATAGGGATAATTGTGGCTATTTGCCATTGTTGCGGAATAATGCTAGAATCGAAAATTTTATTGTGTAGTTCTGTTAATTTGTTTTTTCCTGCTTGGGGAAGTTTCTTTAAAATTTCGTAAGGAATATTATCGAAACCAGGCGTATTTCCGCGGAGAGCATTTAGCCAGCTTTCAAGTTCTAATATAGTTATTGGAGACCTATTAATTTTGCTTTTAGTCTTGGAAAATAGTTTAAGGAATTGCCGCATACATGTTGTTGCTTGTTTAAATTAATCGAGGCAAAGAAATTTGAGTCCTTCGAGTAATCGGACCGAGTTTGGGCAAAGGTATCTGCAATTTGTTTTGAATTAGTTATGTTTCCCGTGCTGGATTCAATGGCATGTATCTAAGTGTTTTTCCTGACTCCTGTAATTATGTGAACTTTATCCCAAAGTGTTTTACAGCTTGTGTGTTAGGACTAATATCTTTGGTAAATTCAACAAAGCCATTTTTTTGTGCTTTCTTTGCTTCAAATTTGAACTTGGCATTGGCTTGCTTATATTTATATAGCATATTGATATTGATAGTGTTTGGGTTTTTTCTAACTTCATTTAGGCGTTTTGTTTTTTCTTTTTTTAGGTTTTCAAGATCTTTGTTCCACCAATATACTGCTTTTGGTGGAGATCTCTGAGGGTTTGTGGTTGGTATAGCGTCGTTAGCACTTTCTTTTACAACTCTTAGAAACTTAGCTGCAGCTTGATTGGTATTGTTGGTAATTGCAATGCCTTCTATTTTATCTATAATATTGCTTTGGAATTTTACCCAATTTGCTTTATGCAATTTGTATTTGTGTTTTCTTAGAGGCCTGTTGCCAAGTTCATTTCCAAAAAACTTCATTACAATTGGGAAGTGGTCACTTCCGTATAAATCGCCGATGACGGACCAGGAGGCATTCAGGTTGAGTGGAGCAGTGCAGAGTGAGATGTCTACGTTTGTGAAGGTGTTATGAGTTGTGTAGTGCGTGCTTGAGCCATTATTTAAGACAATACACTGGCTATTTTGGACAAAACTAGCAACTACGTTTCCACGTTCGTTATTGGAAGAAGATCCCCATAGGGTATGCCAAACATTTGAAGTCTCCTAGAATAAGTATTGGTTTGTCAAGAGATTCTATAAGATCGTGAAGGTCTTGCTCGGTGAAACGGTCGCTTGGCGAAATATAAAGATTTAATATTATGAAAGTAATTTCTGATTTTATTTCAGCAGCCATAGCCAATATTTTGGAGTTTAAATGAATTATTTTATGTTCCAAAGACTTGGAAACGAGCAGTCCTATTCCTCTGCTTGCTTTGGTGCAGAGTGGATCAATATCAGTGGAATGTTTTATCATCGTTTTGTAGGTGTGTCTCTTGTAATACTATGATCATTGGCTTATATTTATTAAGTTAAAGAGCGAGACTAAAGTATTTATCTTTATATCCATTGATATTCCACTGTATTGTTGTAATTGTCATAGTGCGAGTTGTTGAGCTTGTACCTTTTTGTGTACATATATACATTTTGTATTTTTTTAAAAGAGTTTTGTTTTGTATTGTAGTCTCTTACTAATATCATCTTTCTCTTTGCCTGCATTATTGCTAAGAGAAGCTGATAAAAGAGAGAGACGAGAGTTACAGTTCCGCGTTATCTCTGATGTCATCATCACTATCAGATAGCTCTGTAATGGTCTGATCGTGATGCAATGAATTTTACAAGCTGGTTCAATTTTTGCATGGTAGCTATATGAAAAAGTGGACTAATTTTGATCAAACTTCACACAAATGTTAAGTCTATAGCGAAATACAACTGACAAAAATTTGCTCGCAATATTTAAAAAAAAGACACATGCTTCTAACATGTATTTATGTGATTTTAAGCGTTGTATACGAGTTCAAGCATATGTGTGAAGTTTGATCCAAATTGGACTATTTCATATTTCTATTTTAAGAGAGATACGAATAACACAGCTGCGCATTGCGTGACCTTATCGTTGTTGGATCATGATAGTATTTGTTAACATTTTTTTCTATTGTAAGTTTTAATTTTTTATATTTCGCGAACAAATTCATGCTATTTGCATTTTTTTTTGGGTCTAACATTTGTGAGACATGAGTCAAAGCATAATTTCTCTCTTTGCGCAATTTTCTGCAGCTCTCTCATTTTATTTTTACTGCACTCATAATCTTATTGACTGTACATAGGTAAGATAGACCATACTTTATATATTTACTGACAGGTTGTACATCAAAAAATTGTATTGTATAGTTAGAAGTGAATGCAGTCCTGGAGACCGCTAATTGCTCGGATTTTTTGAGGAAGCAGTTTGTTGAATCCTTTGGCATAAAACTGAAAAAGGATTTGCATAAACTATGCAAGACTTTATTTAAAACTTCATCATAAACGATGTCTAGATCAAGATGCAAACTATCATATCCTGACAGTGATAGTTTGTAGGGACAGCCAAATATGATTAGAATGTTTCGTTCAAAGCTTTTCTTATGATCTATTTTTGCTAGGTCTGCATCTGTGTCACCTGTTACAATGAAACTTAACTGTTGCATGCCACTGGAGCTGACTTTGAAAAATGCTGATCTCTAATTCCCGACATGCAATTAATGTAAAAATTCGCATTATAGAAATATAAAAAAGAACTTACCTGCTTACTTGTCTTATTTCTAAAGACAAACAGCCTTATGGTGAGCGTAGGGAAAAAAAAGAGTCTGACTGGGCAAGTTTCTGGATAACTTACTGAGCTAATGATGAGAAATCGTCTGACGCCAGTGACAAATGTACAGAGAGACAGAGAGACACAGCTAAAGTCAATGCCAGAGATGCACTCTGTAATATAAGCGTGACAAAGCTTGCGACAATCACGAGAATCGCTTAAAGGAACCTTTATTACCTATTGTGGCTTTAGCGCATATTCAATTCTTACGAGAAATTACAAGGATACAAAAATTTGCATAAAAACCGTAGCTTTAAATTTTGGAAATAATTTCATTGGTATACCCTGTACAGGCAAAAGGCAGGGTGCCAAACAATAGGCGAGCTATATTAAAATGCTTCTCATCTCCTTAGGTTGCGATTGAAAAGTTTGTAAATAAACTTGATTTTGTTTTTGAGACCTTCCACATCATAGAGAATTGGTCAAGAATAATATACTAATTTTAGGCCTTGAATTTAAACAAAACCTAATTAATACGTTAAGATTATTTTATACGACTACGGTGAAGCAAAAATGAGGGTTATATGTTTGAACTGTATGCATGTTTATCTGTTCCTTTCTAACTTCAAAACGTTCTATCACAATTCGACAAATGAGGTATCGTTGAAAGCGTCTTGAAAGTCCGCTGGTTATAGTTTAGGTAATGTCACATCTGGACTAGACGGACGACATATGCCTCATGTCTGATGAACTCAATGATAATAGCTAACAACCTCGAACGCCTAGCCAAACACACTATCCAAGGTAACATCACCATCTGTGAGCTTCGCATACCTCGGCACCATAATCTCCAATATGGAGGATAATGTAGAGAGTCGAAAAGTCGATTTATGGTGAATCCGAAAGCTCGATTTGGGGTCAATCTGGAAGTATCGAAATTATTTTTAATAGCAGCACGGATTTCAACTGTTTTTATGTCAAAATGCCGAGAACTCTCAAAAAAAGCGAAACAAATCCCCATAAGCCGGTTCCAAGTTCTGATGATTTGTTGGAAATGCTGAAGGCAGTGACGATTTCCCTCTTTTTTTAAAAAAACATGTTTTCAGTCCATTTCACTAGGCAACAATTATTAGTATTCCATATTCGTTCATTTCAATATATTATTGAACCTTTTTTTTTTACCAAAAATAAAGAAATAAAATGTTTGCGATGAAATTATATGGCTGTTTTTATCATTTTTCTGTTTGGCATTTTTTTGCTTGGTGATAAATCTACGGAGAATATTCAATGCCCTAAACCACACAATTTTCAATTTTGAATAAAAAAATTTCGGACACTCCAAAAAATCTACGAAAATTCTTCCGAATTCACCCCACTTGCCCCTAATGTATACGGTAGTTGGTGAGCTCAACAATAGATTTCTCAAAAAATTTCGCAATTGTATCTTATTCATTTTTGAGAATAAATGAAATGAATTACATATAATATACAAGTATAAAACAAAGCCGTGAAGGCTGAGAAGTGCCTATTGTGACATATGAGAACTTTTAACAACTTTTAATGCTCACGCTGCTCACGACTCTCACGCATACGTCACGATTCAAGTGGTGCTACTCTATTATGGACGTCACAAAGCCAGATAGAACTGGCGTCCGTTTAATTGCACTTTGTCATGTGGAGAGGGCAGTTACAACAATACGTAATAGTTGCTATTGTTGCTGCAATTAGAAAAGTGTTTAATGATAGCGCAAAAGTTGATTGCATACAAGTATTTTGTTGGGCCAAGCGTTAAGGCCAAGCAATTGGCCAGTTCCTTTGCATTTCTCATAGTCGTTGCAACTGCCACATACAATACATAGTATATAGGTATAACATATATACATAGTATGTACATTGTAGCTACCTGTTGGGCATCAACACGTAGTGTCGCAAGTCAAGAAAAAAATATGTATAGGCGTCATGGTAAAGGCAGTCAACGACTACGAGATACCCTTAAACAATATGTCGGTTTTAAAATCTTATCTTTAATATTAAAATTATTAAAATTTGTTTTTAATTTTGAATCAAATTGCTTTTTGGAGCAGCGTGCAACATATTTACCACTAATTTCAGACGGGAAATAAAAAATATTTTTGCCTACTAAAGGATCAACAATGTTTTATATTTAATAAACCAACTTCATTGAAAAGTGCAAAATTTGGGTACGGCCCCTTACTTCTTGTAAAATGAAAATATTCGAAGAATCTGGCAAAAAATGTATGCTTAAGGGGTAAGTAACACCAGTGTGGAAAAAGGTTTTTTAAGTTAATTTTTCTTTTTTTTTGAAAGGGGTCTACGCAGCAAGAAATATTTCGCACGGAATGACAAAACTTCATGTATAAAAAAATATCCCAAATGGAATTTTTTTTTTTTTATGGAGTTTTGCGATTCCGTGCGAAATATTTCGTACTGCGTATAGGCCTTAAAGTACAAAAATGTATTTTTCCAAAGTATGTAATAAAAAACAAAATGGCGTCTATAGAGAGCTACGAGTACATGACTTATTTTCGGAGAGGCCTTTACGGCTGCAGCTTTTTCACGTCGCCATTAAACCATAAGCCACGTAGAGGTTTTCAAAGAATTTTAGGAAAATGGCATAAGCTTAAAAAAATAATTTTTTTTCGTCAAAAAAGTAATGAAAAGTGAGTTGTAAAATAAAAAGTTTTCATTATTTTGACAAAATCCTCGAACGATTTTCTGAAGCTTCTATATTGGTATTATCCTTTTACGAATTTTTATTTTCAAAACAAATATGGATCTACTTTTTTGAGCATTTTTTGTGGAATAACTTAAAGTCTTGGTCTGCGCGAACTAAAATTCTGGCAAATTATTCATAAGATATGGAAATAAGTAGTTTAAAAAAAGAGTTGGATTCAATATGATTTATGGCTCATATGGTAACCAAATGCCAGAAGTAATTTTTTTATAATTTTTATCATAATCATATAATTCCATAACGTTTAGCTAAGCTCTGTTTTGTATGTAATATAAAAAATACCATGATGAAAATTTTTCTTAGATTTAGTTTGTCTCGAAATAATTTTAAGAAAATTTTTTGTAGTCTACGAGATTTGGATTGCAAAGACGGCCAAAACTCAACATTCAAAACCCCCATCCTTCGAATTCAAACAACTTGAGATCTGTTACGCCAGATTCTGCTTGTTGCATATCTTGTATAATACCCTGGACACTGTGGGTGCAGGGTATACCGAAACCAAAGGCAAAAGCACGAGCAGTGCATCAAACCTTGCAGCAGTAGCAGTGGACGTAGGGGAGGATGAAGGTTAAAGCGGGGCGCTGAGCGCAATTAATTTGATTGAACCTGCCACACCGCGTGCGCCGTCGCTGTGCGGCAACGTTCTATCTTACAAATTGCCACACTGGTAGAGACGTCCGTCTGAAGTTCTCAAATGGAGGTGCACAAAGACAAGCGACCCGTTGCAACAACAACAGCAGCAACAACAACAACAGCAACAACAACTGCTGCCAGCAGCAACCAACTGTGCAGCAAGCGTGCAATTAACTCTTGTGCGCCAAGATCAAAGCGATTAAAGCCGCAGCAGCGACCGAGTCTGCCCCTTGGCGGGGCAGGCAAATGGCTACAACTCTCCGACGCTTTATCGTCAACTTCATCTGCAACGTGGTTGCAGGCGTTGGCCAGCTTTTGTTATACTCTGGCAGAGAGTATATAAGGCACATACAAAAATAGTGAGTCAGTCGGGTTGGTGCACGACAGTTAGATACTCTTTAGCCATCTTGGTTGCGCTGCGTTTGGCCTTAATTAAGTCTCTCAAAGGAGGCTACCAAGCTATTAGTCACCTTGTGGTTAATCCTCTCCTGCATACAATATGCTGTTTCCAAAGATACCAAAAATTTTCACTCCAATATTATATCAAAATTCACATTATGTCCGAATAATTTCTGGTCTGACTGTATTAAAGAAAAAAGTGAACTATTCAGCCGTGCTCCGGAAAACAAAAAACCAAACCGTACAATTTCATACGGATACGGATACTTCCCGGATCGACATGATCCAATCCGAATTTTAAGGCGAAATTGATCTGCTCAACGCAAAGAGTATAACATATACGTCCCGCATAAAAATAAAACTTGATGATATTGTCGAATTTAATGACAACTATGCCAAAAAAAACTGATTTGTCCCATTGTATTGCGATTATATATTTAAAGATTGTATTAAATGCTCGATTTTCCAGGGAATAAAATATCCGTATTGCAGGGGAATTCCGACTGTACCTTGTACATATTTACATACTTATATGTATATAGTATAATGCTGAGTTGTATACAGACTGCGCTTTAATTAATGTAAATGAATGAATAAAAGTCGCCCAAAACAACTGCGTCTGTCAAGCCTAGAATGCACTTCAATAAACCTTATGTAGCCTATATACTAATAATATAATATTAATAAATTAAAATTATGTGTAAGACAACTTTAGTTTGGAGTATGCAGATTTTTTGGAGACATCCTTTGTGTCTGCTTATCACAAGACTTTCGTCCAAACTGTAGCGAAAAATTCCAAAAAAAATCCAAAACGATTGGTGATACGGAAACGTCGGGCGAAGAAAAGCTAAGGATTTGAGACGAGAAACAGGAGAGCCTAATTCCCTAGCTTATATGGTAACAGACGAACATCCGGAGCCTAGCGGAGTCAATACTGTTTATTTAGGTATAAACCAACAATCTATAATAACCTATGTACCCAATGAGTGCAAAAGAATCAACTACAAGAACAATATTTTACTGTCAATATTTATTGATACATTTCAATAGTTAATTAGTTACGTAGAACATCTGGAACTGCTGCGTTTCACCAAGTTTGACTTTTATAATAGGCTTGCATTTCTTTCGGAGTTAGTTTCTTGTCATCGTCTATGTACTCATATTTTTTGAATACCTCACTGCTGTACATTTTGGGTCGTATTGGCTTACCCAATTTATGATCCTTTCCTGCTAGATCATGGCAACACTCATACTGGTACCAAAATTTTTGCGGTACATAACAAGCTTGATCCATGAAATTCTTACCAACATTTTGCACCTTTATCAAAAACTTTTTAAAGGTTTCGTAAGTCAATGGACGATAGCGCGGACATTCGATATCGTGATGGTGTGGCACCCCTGGTATATATATCCAATTTCGTTCCTCAGATTTTGCAATGGCATTTAACATTTTCTGCCTATTGCGTGGACGAGTCTTGTCCTTTATCTTCATATTAAAAAATAGAGCATCCTCTAGCCATTTGAGAATTTGATACATGTCACATAGCTCCGTCAGTAATTCATTCTCCTGCTCTGTACATAAGGACATTCTCAGTCCTGTTTCCATTTGACGAAAGCGTACCTCCTTGAATAGAAGTAGTGCATGCTGCTTGCGTTCTTCCCAATTATATTCCATCCAGCGAAGCACCGAAAAGAAGATCTCATCCTCACTGTTGACACATATGGTATGCATCTTGAGAATATACAACAGCTCCTTGACATCGAACATCAAATATTCCTTGGTGCCGACTATCCAAAGGAATAGAGTCCTAATGCGAGTCAGCATCAAAATCATCATCTCCTCGCAGCGCTGCTCGCGAGCCACCATATAATACTTGAGAGCACTCGTCTCCCACAGACCCAGAGTAGGGCTCTCGGATAGCGTGTACCAGCATTGATCTACGAGCTGCTTTATGTCCAGGTGCTTAGCCTCAGGCAGCAGGGAGAAAAGTCTTTTATCACTGTCGAGCTCTGCATCATTTTGCAGCATCCACTGGTAAAAAGAACTTAGGTCTGATATCGCAATCTTTTTGGATGCAAACTCTAGGAGTGGGAAAGTATTACGTTCAAAGTCTATAGCAAAACTTTTGAATAAATAATTGAACACAGCTAGGAAATTATTATCACACTGAATATCCAAATCTTGTAAACAGTTGTTGCGTATTCCCTTCATTATGACCTTTGCACAATCTGTGGATTATTTATTCGTTAGTTGGGTTTGGGTTGTCCGTATTTTTCGTATGAATGACGCAACTTACCCAAGTTATGATTTATATTCTTTAGGGTATATTTCGCCAAAGATTGGTGCATCATTACGGCGTTGGTTAGATAGCCTTGCCCATAAAAAGTGCAAGGAGCACGCAAATGCATTGGACATATCTCCTTAGCTATATCCCCACATTCACCTAGATCACCGAAACTATAATTTCTTTGTTGGACTTTACCAGCGCCATCTCCGACCAAACCACTACTCTTGGAGGCTTCACCCAAATGCAGCTTCGACTCAATCGAAAGTGGTGAAATATTGCGAACGAAATCATCGTCCTTGACGGTCTTTGCCATGTTTTCGATATCCGTAGATAAAGCTGTGTACGGTTCGGCGTAGGGATCTAAATACCAAAGGGGCAGCGT